>JAGTPF010000032.1:0-20001 GCA_020615435.1 Telenomus remus | reverse complement strand
CTACCGTAATGAACTTCATTCCTAGAAGCAAGCACACAAAGTTCTAGCAACTGATAAGTCAGTATCGCCACCTATCCTCTTTTGTCAAAATTCGCAAACCCCTTGAGCGAGCCGAAAACATTTAGATGTAAATGTTTCATGACGATTTTGTCATCGACCGAATGTTATACCAAAGCGATCTAATGTCTACATGTTTTTGTTTGCGCCCGAGATGTGACTCCTCTTTTTTTAAACTGCTTCTCTAAGTGTTCAAAACGACACGAAATTTCAGGCTGTGCGAAATGAAAGACGTGCGTAGATTCGTGTAAAAGACTACAACTTCTTAACGCCAAACTACAAAGTAATCGACTTCGTTCTGATCCTCCGACTTTGTTTTTTATATATTATATTATATACGAGTATACAACAACCTTTTTTTTTGTTATTTTTGTATCGTCATGTAATAACGAATGTACAATTTTGCTTTTGGATGATAAGAAAAAGGTGAAGTTGTAAATTTGGTACTTGGCATTGTATATAAAACATTGTAGTCAGCTTTTTAAGATCAATTAGAGCAGGAAATTCAAATCGCAATTTAATAGAATGAAAAGAAACAAGTAAATGGTTTAAACGAAACAAATCAAAATACTCAATTTAAGTATTCGAATTTGACACGTTTTGGTGTGTCTGGAATAAGCGCGTAGGTGTGACAAATTTCGGGAAAGTGGATTGCAATATTAGTCAAACGTTATACCCAAAGCCAAAGGCGAGACTGAACCAGAAGAGAAAACGAAAAATTAATGAAATGAAAAATTTACATAGCGAGCTCTTTTGCTTCGTCTCGTCCTGTCTTGTAGGGACCGAGTATTATTACTTTGTTCAATTTCAATCTCATCAATAGTTGAAATTTAAATCAAATCTGTCACTTGTAAATAAATTATGAGACTATTTTGAAATTTGATTCCAAAAATATTCTCAATCTTTTTATACCGTTAAAATGACCAATAACGTGTAAAAATTTTAACATTATAAAATAATGCGCCGTTCAATTTAAATATATTCATCTAAATTGAATGGATTGATTTACGAAAAAATCAATAGCTTTTTGAATTCTCGGTCCCTCAGCGATATTTTAGATTAGAATTAGTGAATAAAGTAATGTCTTGAAAATTCATTTTATCAATTGACAAAATGAACAGACCATTTTTGTACATATAAATTAAGTCTAAACACCCAACCCACGGTTGTTATACTTTTACTTAACAAATCTTAATAGTGGTTTAAAGTGATCACCCTTTTTTAGCGATTCAAATTATTTATTCATTCCTTTTGGTTCTTCTGTTTAGTTCGATCATTCAGCTGGATATCTTGTGTTGAAATGAATGTTATTGCTTCGTCTGCAGGACTTGTAAATAACGTATTCTTAATTATACTATCACATCTGCCCATCTTTCTATACTGTACGCGACGATCAAAAAAACAAAGTAAGAAACACGTTGTTACATTTTATAGCAAACAAATTTTGTAACGAACAAAATAAATTCAACGACTTTATAAGCAAGGCGTAATTCGACTGTCGAATCATTAATCTGTTCCTATTCGCATTTACGTTTCATTTTTCAAAATAATTTACTATCTTTTTTGTGCAAAAAGTCAACAGAATGCTGAGTTTGAATTTCCTGTATTTCGATAGAACTATTTTTTGACTCACACTTTTGTTTCAACTCGAGCATGTATTTCAGCTTATCTAGTCTGTAATGTGACTTTTAGAGAGAACGCTAACGGTCGTAAGAATGCAGTTTGCCTATTTAATATAAACAGTGTTGTCTTTCTTTTTTGTATAGAGTTCTCCTTTAAGTCTAACCGAACTATTTCTTTTGACTTCCCGTTCACTTTTTTATACGAACTAACTTATTCGCACGCGTGTTAATGTACAAATAATCGTAGACGCTCAAACGTTCTAAAGACTGGCAAATGGCATTTTTCCAAAACGAATGCACGCAGTGCATTTTTAGCGTGAACACGACGAAACTTTGACAAACTAATTTCATAACTTTTTAGTTTTTAAACAAACTTTTAACAAACCATGACCGTATTTTTTATGCTATTAACTAGACCATAAATGGATTTAAAGATTTACATGGCGGATGTTGAACGTTGTATTATACCAACAAATTATTGTTTAAATAAAATTGATATATAAATTCACCATTGCAAATATTTTATTTAACGTTTATCAATTTAAGTACAGCAACAATCGAAGAGTTCTTGCACTGTTAATAAATTGTATTTTCATACTGTTTTTTAATCAATTACATTCATCACTTGCACAATTTTGTTAAATTAATCAGTCTTTGTTTGTACCACTTACACCAGGATTCTGGTTTTTTGTTTTAAATTACAACTTGGGTTCCGACCTGAAACAAGCATTAAAATTAATCTCTTTTAATTGATTTGTTTTCATTTATTATTTTGAGTTCAATCATTACCAATTCGTGTTTGCCCTTCTGCAACCTTTGTTGTTTCAATTTTTCCTTATGTTTTAAATAGTATCTACGATTCCTCTCCTGTCGTTTTCTCACAGTTTCGTTGAAATACTTTTCCAAGCTCGGATTTGTTGAAGTATAATCAGGATTAACAAAATGAGACTGTTCATAACTTCTCTCCTCATTCTCATAATCCTGATACGTAGTTTGACTATTTATCCAACCCTGAACAGCTTCATTATTTACTTCATCATAAGTAGCAGAATTGTTACTTTCCATTTTTATTTCCTGGCCCATCTCATTACTCATGCAGGTGTAATCCGAGTTCTCACTAGTCCCCTGGAACCGATCACTGAAGTGCGAATATAAAATCTCACTTCTATCCCCGTTTAGTATAGAATAATTAAACTGCAACGACGAATTTGAAGAATCGTCACCAATCTCGTCCCCTTTCTCTTTTTGTTTCTTTTTCAAATAGTATCTTCTGTTTCTTTCTCGTCTTCTAAAATATGCCTCATTTTTAACTATAACTTTTTCTTCAATTCCTTCTTTTTCTTGTCTCTTCTTTTTCCGTTTTAGATAGTACCTTCTGTTTATCTCTTGCCTTATTTTTTTCGAGTGACTTTCGTAAGATTCTAGTGTCCAACTGGGTTGAAATTCTTCTTGGTATTCTGGAGGGTAAGTATAGTTTTGACACTGAAGAAAATTGTAACTTTGTGATTCGTTATTTTGCTCCGCTTCTTCCAACTGGAAATTCTGAGAAACATCAAGTTTCGGTTCCTCAAATTTGTCCACTTTATTATTTGTAAAAGAGGGGACTGCGCTCTCTGTTTGATTTTCCAACTTCTTTTCCGCCATCTGCTGCTGTTTCTTTTTCAAATAATACCTCCGGTTTACTTCCTGCCTCCTTCGTTTAGCAATGTCGATGTAATTTGAAACTATACATTTACGATTAATCTCGTCCACAGTTTTCAGATGAATTTTGGGCCGTTCTGAAGACTGTTTTTCGATCAATTGACCTGATTCTTCATAAGGTCTGGCGTTTTCAGTTTCAATAAAACTGTCAACTTCTTCAATCAACTCCACTTGGCAGTCAAAAAGATTCTCGTCGTCTGTGTTTTCTAACAAATACCGGTTGTTTTCACTCTTTATTGAAAGTGCAACCGGTTCAAAGATCTTGAAATTGTTAGTGTTGTTTGATGTTTCTGTTGTATCCATCACGTTGTTGTTCCTGGTCACTTCAGCTATCTCGTCTAGAACTCTTGATAAACTTTCTTGAGGAACGTTTTTCATCTTTCTAACAATCCCAAATCGGTTTGGCAGCTTCTAAAAATATTAGCAAAAATGAACTTTCACTAAAGAAATTTATTGACGAAACTTTCAGTGTTACATAATTCTTAAAATGGTTTAAGTCCTATCAAGAAAGCAAATTATTTTGCGGACCATAAGCCATTTAATTATATAAAATTATAGGATAAGACTTTTTTATCTTTGATTTGATAAGAGAACAAACTAAAAACCATTTTCTTATCTATAAAAACAAACGAAAACAAAACAAAAAAGAAACTCATTTAACAAGTACAATTTTAAATTTAGATCTAAAAGCAGTCCAACAATAATTTGTCGAGGTACTACCTTTCATAATGCTGTTTTTTTATAATAAAAAACAAGTGGATGTAATACTTACAGAGGAATGAGGTTAGAAACAATTGAACAATTTGAATATCCAATTCACTTTGTTGTTCATCTCGTTTGGATTGAAAGTTAATTTTTTATTTATCTGTGATTCATGGACTGAAAATACTCTTTTGGGATTATCAAAATATAAGCACCAGAGGTACTGAAATAGTCGACATATTTCAGTTCGTATCTTTCGAGGAAATCTTACGTCTGTCCACGTCTGTCTGTATGTCTGTATCAGTCTGTCTGTATTTAAATCACAACACCCACACACATTGACAGGTGCGCTATTATGTTGGTTGCACTGTTGACGTCACCTTTCACTCAATGCAACCCGCGAAGTTCAAACTTTTTTTGTTAATTAAAATTATAACAGACAAAAATTAACATTAAATACCATTTTAGATTTAATTCAAACATTAGCAATTTAAAGAAAACAGCAATTGTGGTATCATTAAGTTTCTCGAATACTAAGTAATATTGTTGATAATCTACAATGATTGTAGAAAGTTATGACTCTGATTCCCAATTTCTCAAAATTTTTGATTTGAAATTGTTTTTTATAGTTTTCCAATTTAACTGCTTTTTAATTACACATTTCAACAATTATCGTTTATAACTTTTCAATTACTCAAATATCAGATAACACCAAAAACCAATTAACATTTACTCCCACTCATTTTGTTTGTTTATATTTCAAAGTAGAGGGGGTAACCAAGTAGCCAATAAGATCTTTCGCAAGAACCCAACCTAACCTTAAATCTTCCCGCCATACAAATGTGAAACTACACATTTTTCGAAGTCGCGTAGGTCGCATGCGCGGCGTCCGGAGCTCGTTCGAACGTTGCCGTTGGTTGCCGTCGAAATAATCTCATCAGTTTTAGTACAGTTGCGGACTGCTTTTAACAAAAGTGACAATTAAAGCGCGTCGCACGCGCGAGTTGAACGAACTTGGGTGTACCATTTTTCCTCATCATGCTGCCCGAAAGTGAACCCGAACCCGACGAAACGGTCGTTTCTTGACGGCCAGGACGTCGTCGCGGAGAACTTTGGTTTTGCTCGAACAAAAGTCAACACAAAGAAATCCACCGAGTTTGTTTCAAACTCTTCTGTCTGAATTCTTTACGTCTAGCATTTTCATAAGCTGCTGATCCATGTCATCCTCCCGGGGCACCGTTCTCGCCAATATGGGTCAAACGTGCTGCTTTCGTCTATCCTTGACAACCAGAATTATAGGAACTTTTGGTTTGGTAAGTGTTTTCGCGTACTCGCGCTTTTTATACACGTCATTTGGCAGCGATTCAATGATCGTAAATCCGACTCACGCACTTTTTCAATCCTTTATTATTTTTTTTCACTCTTTTCTCTTTTTTCATCCAACAATAACAAACTTTTGATCGTATTTTTTGAGGGATTATTTTCGAAGTTCTTTGTTATTGTTTTCTATTTTGGTTCCAGTCGAACGATGGGACCAAAATTTTTGTCTGAAGATTTGAATATTCGACTTGGTATGCGAATTATTACTTGGAATTTCAAATGTATCTTTGAGTTTGGGTATTTTTCCACTGTATTATAACATCGTGTGCGTTTCAGCTGTCGGTTAATCGATTTTTTAGTTTTCAGACTCATTTGATTTGTAATCCAAATCGACAAGTCAGCGCTAGACAATGAAGAAAACAAGGAAAGTGTTAATTGCACCGGCCAACAAGTCATTGACAATTTAAACGCACATGCTGATAAAGTCTCAAGGCCGGCGATTATTTTTGTTTCAGTTTGTGGGCCGGCGAAAATTAAATTCGACAACTGACCATTTAACGCACTTCCAAACATCAATTTCTCAACACAAGTTTCAAATACATTTTAATCTGTACAAATTTTTTATTCGCAATATACAATGTTGCAATTTGAAATAACGAAATTCCAACACGTTTAATGACTTTCAAAATTGCAAAACAGAGCTTAAAACACTGATTTTCGTTTTAATCGGATCTTGAAATATTCCACACCGATATCGGTTATACTAAATGAAGTGAAATTTAATGTCAATTAATCCTTGAGTATTTATATATCTAGTACAATCGCGCATTTTGAGTATTTGTGATTGAAACGTTATCTCGTCCATACAAAATCATGAATCACTGTCAAGGAATGAAAAACAAATATTTATAAAATTTGAGAGGAAAAAGTAGTGAAAATCGATGTTTTGGACTAAATCTGTGTTTTCTGTTTTCAGTCAACTTCAATTCTGATGATAAACGTTATTCTCAGCGAATTCTTTTCGCGTGAATCAAACGATCACTTTATCCTGTCCGTTGAAAGCTGGAATATTCTGGGTACCAATTGGATCAACTTGTTGAAGAAAGCGAAATTCATAAGTGAAGGTGAGAAATGGCAGTAAAAACTTTACGCAATGATAACGCATTGTTTGATGTTATCAGGGGCAATAACAATTGTACACATTAGCCGGTCGTTACAAATCCGAAACTTGAATTACGCGTTTCGACTCATTTTAAATGCAAATTCTTAATTAATAAGCTGATTTCAATTTCAAACTTACGCAATTTTCGAAATATCTTTTCATCAAAATGTCATCACTATTCTCAAAACAGAAAAACTGATTGCACAACTTTGTCGTTATATTTTGTCATTCGTCTTCATTTTTGCAGCAACCACCGTCCTAGCTTGTATCATCAGTTTCGCCTTCGTTTCACTTCTGGTCAACGCGTTTTTAATTTTAGGAACTAATGTGGTAAGTCACATCTTTCAACAATCAATAAACGAGCAAAACAATGATTTTCATTTTTCCCCCATCTGAAACAGTTTATCTTTCATATCAGATTGAAAATCGAATTGATGGATGAGTAATGGATACAAAAATCGATGATCCAATTAACATTAATTTTTTGTCCAAACTTTCCCGAAAAAAGAAACTTCAAATTGAATCATTAAGCTTGTTCGTTTAATTTCATAAGGGGAATTACAAATGAGTAACGTGCTTGTAATAATATAAATATTTGTCATCGACATTATCCGTACAAAGAAACACGTGAAAACATAAATGAATAATGCATGAGAGAGCACACGTAATCGTAAAATAAGACAAACATGCCAGATGAGTTAATTAACTTTCGTTTTTTTGTGTGTTTCAGAAAAGAACGACTTACTATCTTCCCTGGATGTATCTGTACTTTTTCACAATTGTCGATCAAACTGCGGCAACTACACTTCATCTATCACACCTGATGATCTGTGATATTTATTTAAGATCGCCCTGGTATATGCGAGTATCATCCCTTTACCTCAGTGAGTAATTTTGAACCCCGAAAATGTTTTATTCAAGTTTTTTTTTTAAATTTAATTGGTGACTAACTTAATGTTATTTTTGCAGTTACGTACATGTATTTTTGGACAATTGTTTACACGAACAAGAACGAGCGAATCTGCCGACCATCATCGAACCTAACTTACGCCGACGCGCGTCCAACAATAGTCACAATATCAAGCGACAGCAACGTCCCGAAATCGCCGTCGTTTGTATCAGCAATCAGTCATTCGCCCTTCGTCTATGCCGTCAAATCGGAACCACCGCCGGACCTTCCACCACCGTACTCCAGCATCGCCGACAAATTCTAAAGCTTTTTTCATCCCCGGTTTGAAATAAAAAAAACACGCGGCTTGTGAAAATCTAGATTGTAACTACGTTGTAAATTTTATACGCGTCCGCATTCAGGACAGGAAGTTTGTTTTTTATACCGTCCATCTTATAACTGAACTCCGTTTGTATTTATTTGTAAAGACTTTGTTTGTTTTTTTTGTAATAAAATTGTTACATGTTCAAAAAACAATTCATTTATTAGAAAAAAAGAAATTGCGAGAGCAAAATTTGTTTGTACATAGCAAAAAATGTAACGGGTGTTGAAAGTTGAGACATTTGACTTCGTGCGGATTGATGGATCGAGGTTGTCGGGCTTTTTTCAAAGTCGCGCACATTAGTCGAAACTCACAAAAGTCCCCTCCACGTTGCTCTTTGCGATAAATCAACGCGGATATGAGACTAATAGTGTGTATCGAATGTGCGCCCGATGGAGCTTGTCTGCGTAGAAAGTATGAAAAATGTTCGGCGTTTTAGTTGCGAAGTACTTTTAAACTCGGCAGATTTGAATCGCCCAGCGGAGCATCCCGGTCAAACACGAATGATCAATTCGTTTCTAAGCTTGTATTTTCGCGACAACAATACCAACTCGAATTTTTCCAGCCATCTTTCACGAGCGCAACTTTATTTATGTTTGTACAATGAATCAATGAGGAATTTTGACCATCGAAAAGAAAAAAAACATTTGTGGCACGTTCACGTATCAGTGTAAATACAAGTTCGCTGACTAACTATGTAAATATTGTAACAATTGTTTATCTCTCGGTGTTGTACTGTTGAGCGAGAAATTTTCCAGTGTTAACGAACTATTAGCTGTGTTATTAGGTGCATAAACTGTGCTCGATCTAGTCAAGGCGTTTTATAACTAGCGTTTTTGTATTATCAAATAAGAAACTTGTTTTTAAGACTCGATGACAATACGATTTATGAATGATAATAATTGTTATCTTAATTACTTATAAGCGACGATCAATCAGAGTGACATTACTGTCGAATTTGAACTGAAAAAAACGAACACCTGCAAAGCGGAAAACAGGTTGGATTGTAAAATAAATTTGTGTTCGTTATCGTAACGCCTGATAATGCTGATAATATACTATTTTGATACTCAGCTGCTTATCTCATCCTTAGTTCACATTTTTCGAATACTCACACTTGTTATTTCAATTTTAGACTTTCCAGTTTGAATCAACGATTTTTTTATCCTCGAAATCGAACCTTACTAACTAAAAATATTTGTTTAAGAGTACACAATTAAGTTCTAGTTTAACCCAGTTTTTACTAGCTTCGAAAAACAAAATCAGAACAAAAAAAAACACGTTTCAGAATGTTTTGGACTGTATATCTAAGATTGAAGGAAAAGTTGGAAATTGGCAAAACTCGTCTAAGCATTGCATTTAAGGGGGTGAGATGGCGTTTCTAAAATTGATAGCTAGGTACTGTTTTGGTGCAGCGTACTCTCCGCCCCCGTTTGGGCGACGCCGGGGGGAGGCGCAGCGCGGTTGGTCGGCGGTGCTTTTAAAAAGAACTGAGCGAGTCAATTTGTAGGCTGTCGCAAACTTTTAAAACACTAGTTGACAGCGAGTGAGTCCTGCCACCCTCATTCGTGCTGAAGGATTTCGAGGGAGACGCTTGTAGCGACGCTTTTATCGGGGCCGCAGAGAAAGATACCACCCCTCCCGCCGCCAGTCGATGGATTGTAAAATAAAACTAACTTGGCTCTTTCGTGGCCGGGGATAGAGTACCGACTAAATCTCATTCCCGCGAGACTCCTCGCTCTGTTTTTTTTTCGTCCTCTCTGTTTTTTTATTTCTCTTTTCCGCGCGGAGAGATGGATATACGCGTTGCCGAAAGGACAAACAGGATAAATAAAGCTAGACCCATCTAACAGCGCCCAAGCCAAATCCAATTCAACGACGACGAGCTTCGATTGATTTTCCATTCATCTGAACTCAACCAGTCTGAATCTTCTTTTTTCTCTCGTCGCTCTTTTTTTTATTATACCAATATCGATAAATTAACTTTTAAATAATCTCAGTGTTTTTCAGTTAAACTATCTAAAACTGTTCTTTATTTTGAAATTGAACAATTCAGTTATACAAATGGTTGTTATTTCTAAAAAGTAATACAACTGTTTGTCCAAATCCTATACTAAGAAAATCATGCACAACTCATAGGCGAGTCTATTCATTTCAAAATAAAGCAAAAAATAAATTAGATTTAATTTCTCAAAATTCTGTCCCAATGAGCTAGTCGATTTTGTATAAAAGATGTCGAAAACTTGACAGCGATTTTTCGTCTGATTTTATAGCTTGCAGATGTGGGTTTGAAACATAAGAACATTTTTTAAGAACTTGGCAATAAACTATTGAACTTTTTTTGATAAACGTGACTTTGATTTTCTAAGTAGAGATTACAATTCAAGCAGACCATCATGAAACAATCGTAATTTTAATATTATATTGGAGAAAATGAATTCGAGTTTTATACAAAGCGGAACAAATGATTATGAAACCACAATCTCGCTCTGAAAGGGCCTGATTTTGCATCAGGGGTCGAGAGATGCAACATAAAAGCGCTTCCTCCGAGCAATTAATCTTTTCGTATGATATTACCGAGTTGGGTTCGCAAGTCGGCTGCAGCGCACAACATAACATACTACTTAGCGCGACGCAATTAATGTGAAATCGATTAATAGCTTTTCGCGACGCCCCGATGCCAGCCAAGAAACCCGGCCGAGTCTAATTGACTTGCTGAAACCCAAATTTAATCTCGTAATTTGTTAAACTTCATTTTTCATTTCAACAAATCCCATTTACAACCCAAAACCTTTCTGCATTCCAATTCGTACAATTTCACTAATCCACAATTTGGAAATTAAAAAAAGGTTTTGTTAATTTGTTAACAATTTGTTAAGTTGTGCAAGTGAAATGTTGAGTTCAAAAGTGAGTTCACCTGGAAGATGTTTACGAGGAAAAAAAGGGGGGCGAACGGTCAATTTGGCAAATAGTTTGTCGGACAGACAGATTTTATTGATCTCGCGTGTGCGAGAGGAGATAACGGTTTTGGGATGTAGCGTGGGAGGGGGATGCAAGCAGGAGAGGGCGCCGAAAGGACGAAACGAAAGCCAAAGCGAGCAGCGGAACTGAACGCCCCATAAAGCTAACCAATGCTAATACCTCGCATCTCTGCATCGGCGCCGACGTGGCCGACGTCCACCAACGGTTATTGGCATTTCTCTGCTTCAATGATACAAAATGTATGCCGACACCGCAATCGTTAATAAACGCGCGCGTAACCGAGCCTAATTCGCCGCACGTCGCCGAAGTCATTCTCATCTATTGTCAATACCCCCCAATACCCCACGCTCGGCTTGTCACAGCAAACAGCCTGTGACGATCCTTTTCAACCCTATGAGAACATTTTTCAGTTTTGTTTATCATTTCTTCCTCGTTCTTCTTCCCATTTCTCTTTCTCTTTTGTGCGAAATTACATTCTTTCAAACTTCTCAATAGCGAAGGTCAAATAAAACTTGTTCTAAAAAGGGCAATTAGAGCACTTGCGTGTGCAAAAAAAAATGTCCCAGATTCTGTGTGTAATTTTGACGTGGAGTCGTCCCCCTGAAAATTAGACTGCGAAGTCAAACGTTTGCTCGGTGTCGTTTCCGTAGAGGAATAAAAGCGAAGGAAGAAATAAAAAAAGTGCAAAAAAAAGAGGAAGGCAGAAAAAATGGCATGAGCGAATAACGGATATGGGCGGGATGAGTCGGTTAGCTTTTGAATTTGTCGCGCAAAAGTGGACGAGCACGTGTCCACTTTTATGCGATATCCCTCTGGGTTCGAAGGGCGAATCCACCGACCGGTGAAGAAGTCGATTTGTACGGGCAACGCCGAGGCCAATACAATGGCTGCATTTAATAGTACATTAAACACGAGTGGGAACCACCGACCTAGTCACGATTTGCAGCTTTTCGCAAACTTTTCAGCTTCACAATGTGAGATACGCAGTTTGATGGTGATGGAATATTTTACGAGTCTCATCAATTATGCTGATGAGTTTCGACGATGCCAAAACTATTGAGATTGCGGTAATTAATAGCTCGGGGCAATTAATCAATTTCCAAGGGCAGATTTGGCGAGAGGTTTTGTATGTTTGCAGCCTCCAAGGCGTGAAGCCTTCTGATGAATTTCGCATTGATTAAAACTCGAGTTTGATTTGGATCGGTAATATAACTGAAGTTAAAGAATTGTTTAATGTTTGTTGTAAACTATGAAAGTTGTTTTTTTTTATTTAAGTTTTTCTAAATAATACAAATGAATCAATAAGCACAGATATTCAATCTCGTTAAGGTAACGAGAAGGTTATTTTGAGATATTTATCAGAGTCTTTAATTATCACAATAAACGTGCGCAATCAAAGTCCGAGCAGGTATAATCATAACAAAGAAATTCATCAGAAAAGCCAGCAGCTTTACATGATAACTCCAGAGGAAATCAATCATTTCAAACGCGTTTTCTCATCAAATACCATCTCGAGATTGCGATCCGAGCTGCAGAGCAATAAAAAAGTTATAAATAAATGATTATAATGAAAAATTATACGTCTCGACTTCCGCGCAAGCAAACGCATATAATTGTTGATCAACGCTACGGTAATTGATTTAGCACGGCGTGAGCTGTTTCTTACTTGGTTTCAGAGCATGTACTTTTTTATTTGCTCAATTATTATTGTAGCTTCAAGTAGTTCAGCTTCGGGGGCATCATAACGTAAACGAGAATCATCATTTGATATCCGCCGCATGTTAGCAACAATTAACACACTTGTTACTAATAAACAAAAAGAAGTCTCATTTACAGGTAAACAAACCAGAAGTTTCTGTATTTTCATAAAAAGTATACATTTTTTAGAAACAAATATTGTAAACAAACAAACACTAACCCAAGAAAAACATAAACGAACAAAATGATTCAAATTGCAAATGTAAATAAACATGATGAGAATGTAAAAGTGGCTTTTTCTTGCAGATTTTTCTCTAAACTTAATTGTTGCTGAACTGGAAGTAAACAACCAAAGTTGTGAGTGAAATATAACGTATGTATTTGTCCGTTGGAATCTTTTTCTTATTCCAAGTTAACTTGAAAACTAAGGAGTGATAAAAGATAAATAAAAAAAATGAACCGAGTAAAATCAGTCAAAGAACCGGCGGCGAGCATCGAAGAAACGAAGTTACACGGTGTAATGCACCCGATGCGACAGAACCTTTATGACAAAGAAACGTACGGACACGTATAAATAATGAGCGAGAGTGTAAATACGAGAGCGTTAGAGCGGAAGTTGCGCCGGGCCAAAGAGTTGGCTTTTAAAATGGTCAGCGTAGGTGTCGAAGGGCTTCGCGGCACTCGAACTCGGCGCAATTAGACGGACCTTGGGGGGCATTATGCAAAGCAGATTTTAAATTTTAGATGTGCCCTGTGCCTACGCATGTGCAGTTAATTGCACTCCACCTATGCTAATGTCTTCAGGTGTATCGTCGTCGCGAAATTTTATCACCGGGAAAAAAATTTGTTCTGCATATGTTTTACACCCTCGTATCTCATCGCTTAGTTAAAGTTGTTCTTTAAAAACATCCAAAAACGCCCTGTATAGTTTGTTAAAAACGTAGTTTACTTATTTTTGAAAAATAAATTAACTAAAAAAACTATGACAAATGAGATACAACAATGGTATCGTCAATGGTTACAAATAGCCGATTTCAAATTTTCGCGCCAAACAGAAAAATTATAAACAAACATTCATGTTTATTTACGAATTCATGAATGTTATTGTTTTCTGACTTTGTAAGCATTAGAAGTCATCATTGTGTTAATTTTACTTGAAAATGTTTGTTTATTAACTTTTTAATCATTAATTTTCGATTACCGCGTTTTTTGCAAATTGGTTCAGCGGTGGTACCAATGCGCAGGGTCAGTTCTTCGCGGGACGCCGCAGGGGTCAGAAGCAGGATGGTCACCGCCTCAAATTTGTTTTTGTTTCAGAGGGTAAATCTCACTTAAATTGGGTAATTATGCATTATTATCAATCTTTAGGCAATAACTAATCAGAATTGTCATGAAAATATCTGATTAAATTACAATATTCATCAAAAATCAAAACATCTTTTTGCAACAAAAAAAATTTGGCGACGCCATCTTGGGGGGGACAAACCGCGCAATTGAACTCAAGGTCCAATCTCGGCGTTACTTCACGGGTCATAATCACGGGATCAATGTATCTCGTAAGGGTTTTCGCATTCCAATATGCAACAATTAAACTTATGATTGTTAAATAACATAAACGACCTTGACGGCCAAAACGAAACGACGCGACCAATCTTGTTTTGATGTTCTTGTCAGTTTTTTTCAACTAAATTGAAACGAAACCCCAACAAATAAACTTTTAATTGACAAATAATGGCAATGACCGCGATGACCATGAATGTAAAACAAAAAAAAGCGTGTTTAACTAAGTAATTGTGTCTTTATTTCTATTTATTTTCAATTGTCGGGAGGGAGTGGGTGATTTCTTTCTGTCTCTTTCTTTTTTTATTAATTCGGTCTCTGATATCCTGCTGGCATTTATTGGTAACGCGAGTGACGTTCTTTTGAGTTTTTTCGGGAGTGTAATAGTGCGATAAACAATCGTTTCGAAAAATTGGTTTAAAAAAGTGGTGTCGGGTTTCTCGCGTGTGTTTTTGTGACCTTCATGACGTCATCGCTACGTCGATGGATAGATGACATTGGTGAGTTCTTTTTTTATCCTAATTATTTTGAATTATAACGTACTCTGATGTAAACAAACAGTAAACAAACTCAATAACATAAGATGACAAACAATAATAAAATCTTTTTAGCGGGAAACTGTTAAAACATAAACAAACCATTTCCAGAGTCAAAATATTAAGACTGCCATTAATGTTTTACAATTGTAAACATTGTTCATTCATGAATGTCACTTCAAAACAAAAATAAATTCCCCTTAGGCGGGAAAATGATTGAAGCATAATCTTAAAACATTATAAATTGTCACTTTTCCTTGATTTGTATGAAAAAGAAATCTATATAAGTGTAGCGTGAAAAGTATCTCGGAGATACATGATATAATATAGCCCGGTTGTGTAAAAGTGGGTGGCACACGGTACACAGACAAATTAAAGCGCTTTTAAATCGAATTCTCGCTGAAAGGGGCTGGCGATTTGCATTTCTCGTGCACGCCCGGCATTTGAAGTGTAAAATATTAAATCCCGCGATAGCTCGCAATGTCTCGCTCGCTCTCTCGCCGTCGTCGATTTACATTCGGCTCTCTTGTGTCAACATCGCTGTTCGCCATCGCGCTTATACGAAAATATAGGCGCGTATATACGTGACGCGTCGGTGGCGCACTCTGCGAGTTTACATTTAAATGTAAAAGTGCCGCGGATGCTGCTTCTGCTGTTTTGCATTCGAAAGCTCATGATTGCCTCTGAGTTTGTGCTTTTGACGCTGTCGCCAAGGTCGAGTTAGCTCCTGGCTCGAGCTTCGATTCTTAAGCGATGCGAGCAAGCGAACGCCATTCCGTTTGAGCCGCTTCCGTCGCCACGCTGAATATCTTTCTTTCAAATGCGCCAGGAATTATTAAACATCCGCTTGCATATACTTGCTCCACCACTTTTGTTATCGTACTATCTTTTTGCCAACTATTAATTTTTTCTCTACTTTCAACTCCAAACTACATTAAATTTTTCATTTTCAAAATACTCAAAATTTGCAACTCTCTTTCAAGCTAAAAATTCAAACGGATCGAAAATTTGAATCTTGACTTTTTGAACTTTTATCTGCACACAAAGAATGATTCATTCAAATTCTTACTCGTTCAATTTTTACATGAAAAAAATAAAAACTAAAATTGATTGCAGAAAATCCAATTCGAAAACAATTTCATAATTTTTTTTGGTCATTTCAATTTGTTTACATTGAAACGGTGGTTACGTTATGATACTTGAGTGGCAATATTTCATCGGGCAAAAAAAGGAAGCAGAGCAAAATTCCATAATAAATAGTTGAAGATTGGCCTGGTAATGGGAATCGCTGGGTTATTGGCACGAGTTGGATGATATTTCTGTACGCAACTGTTTGCAACGAAAAGGGGGCCAATAAACGATTACGAATGATCACAACTCGTTTCGATCAATCCAACGTAATGCCTTTTCCTAGGATATCGGTTGTGTGCACACGCGGAATCCCATTTCCGGGTTCCAATCAATTCGAACGAAACGACGCGGCCACTTGCCACTCGAATTACGACCGAACGAGCTGTCGTAATTTTTTCTAATACTTCTTCTTCCTTCTCTCTCTCTCGCGCTCTTTTTTCTCGTTGCCAACTTGTTTGTACGTTTCTTAACGTTGAAAAAGAAAAGGGTTGCGCGTTATTTGCTATGATGGATCGAGTTTGCAGACTTCCATTACATCTCTGAATTATTGAACTTGCAATTCCCGCTGCATCAAAGTGTCAACGAGATCATTAAACTCTTAAATTGCCTGGAAAGAAAAAGAAAAGCACAATATTATTTTCTTGCTTCCATTGATGTTTTAGAGGAAAGTTCAAAATTGAAAATAAATAGTTAGTGTTAAGTCTGAGATTGTTCAGTACATTTTGTACAATTTTGATTTTGATTTCATAGGATTATTTGATTTGAGATTAAAAATCGTTCACCAACCGGTTAAGATGTCAATCACACGGACGTGTGGTGCAATTTTGATGCAGTGATATATTCATTGCGGTCGAGTAGCAGCGAAAAGAGAGGCCATTTGCATTGCGGATCAGGAGATAGATCAGCGGTGTCGATAAGGTGGTCTTTAATCCCTTGAAATAGGACCTGTTAGTAGGTTCTACTGTATCTATATAGATAGCTATCTCGGTCTACCCTTCGGGGACCATATGCTCTGTTAATAAGAACCCTAATAAGCAAACCGCCCCTGGACACTGGGGCTTGTCACTGAATATTTTTTTCCCTCGATTGACAAAGTCTGGGAAACAATCCAAAAACCAACAGAAAAAAACAAAATTACAACCATTCAATCGTTCAATGTTTTAGAATTTCGCACCAACAAAAATTGTCAAAGTTGGAGAAATTGAATTATTTAAAAGTCTCGGTGAAGGACGAAAGTTAAAGAGTGAGAATTTGTATAAATGCTGAATGATTAAGGTGTCGTTACTATCAGAGTAACCGAGATGAATAAACATCATTCAGCCTTAAGTGTCTCGAAACCAAAAAGCATCAGGGCCGAGTGAGAAGCGCCCTTTTGGAAGTTTTATAAGTTGACATAAAAGTGGTGCCCCCCACCCTCGTCTCGAAAATTATGCAGATGGCGGAGAAAAGCTTTGATAAACACGACTGTCTCTGATCGTTATGCAGATTCGCGCCACTGTAAAATGGCGGCGATCTCACCCTTTCACTTATCCCTCTTGTCTATTCATGGCAACCGCCTCTGCGTTTCGCAGCGCTCTCACTCCCGAGCGCTGGACCGCGAATGTTTCGGCTTCTCACAGCCCCTCTTTCAGCCCCTCATTTTCACACCCTGGACTTCCCGTGTCGTCGCCCAAGCATCGCCACCCGCACCGCGTCTGCGCGCTCCCAACCGGCCAACCCCATTGGAAGATCTCTCAAGCCGTCTCGTCCCCCTCCATCTGTCCTTTTTTTCCTTCCCTCTTTTTATCACTGACAAATCTTGAATCATTTTTGATCTTCAGACATTTTTACCTTCCCCCTCCCCCCCCAACATTAAAATGACTATCTAAAAAACGAGAAAAGACATTACAACATTTTTGCAAAACTTTTGACTGCAAAATTCAATTTTGTTGGTTTACAAATTTGACAAATTTTGAGTTGGTTTGGTTTGCACATTCGATTACACTGGTGAAAAATCAATTTACGTTCAAAATTGAGTCAACATTGAGTGTCTATTGAATTGGTACACGAAAGTTGGTACTTTTGTATGTAATTTTTGTACGACCGATATTTAATTAGCTGAAGCTTGCTCTGCAGAGCGCTCAAACAGAAACAGATTAGCTCTCGTGTCTTTCGCGCAAAAAGCGTGCATCTGTCGTTTGATGTAATTAGCGATATGAAAACGTTGGCTGTAGATTGTGCAAACGTGTATAAGAGACCTGGAGTTACAGAGTGTTTCGGCTGCATGTTTTATTCATTCGCGTTATATGTGCCAAATTGCGCACGGCTGCGAAGGAATTGCTTGTTTTACATCCGCGTTTCAACCTTTTTTTTTCGAACAATCATCGTAATTGTACAGGGAATATTTCAACACCTTGGATCGCATTTCTCAACATTTTTTTCCGTCCATATTCTTCGTTGTAAAAGTTGTACTTTTTCTGAAAGAGACAAACAACAAATTAATAACTTTTAAGAGATTCTAAATCACAATAAAGAAACAAAGCAAAAACTTGATTGGATCGCAGTTTAAAATTTGAATCTGATAATTCATCTTTGTAATTAACTCGTGATTAATTTAAATTTGAATTTGGACGGTTGATTTTTAAAAATAAATTTGAGTTAGAATAGATGAAGATAAGAGAAAATCAAGATATCCGAGTGGTAAAATGTTAAGTCAAGGTATATCGCGCGGTTTGGTGTAATCGCGAGTGTCGTTTGCAAGCGAAAGCAGTGTCTTTTACATTCCAAGCATCTCAAAATACGGAGCTCGGTTTCGCGCGATTGGTCGAGATGCGAAATGCGCTCGGGGCGTGGTTCGTGGCTGGGATCCCTTCTCCGCAGCCAACCGTTCCCTCGTTTCAATTATTATTTGATTAAGCTAATTGCCATCCGTTTCCCGACCTCCTTCGATCTGCTGCAACCTTCTGCATCACTCGGGAGAGCTCGAGTCCACCTAACCGTGAAGAAAGCTTTTTCAAACTGATACTTAAAAATTACTTGTTTGAAATCGGAGCTGTTGTCGATGATAAAAGAACAAACTTACTCAAACGATCAAAGTTTTATTACATCTCAATATCATTTCCATTCCCATTCTTCTCAAACCTGACAAAAATAACGGCATTAATCGCAATATTTTAGTCGGCTTTAATTTAAGAGGTTTGAATGAAAGAATAGGAACAGAAAATACAAATTGCGCCTGTCTGTCAGTGGCTATAACGACGTTTTTAGGATACTTTGTTTTTTTCATTTTCGTGAGTGCGCGATTGTGACGTGCATTTAGTCAGCGGCATGCAAATCGACCTGACGCGAAATTGTCCTGACAGTTTAGCTATGACAAAAGCACAATAGAATGTGCCGTTTCCTGAAAGCGACATGCGGCCGTAATTTCTCTCTTTCTGTCTCTCGTTCGCGGTGCCTTCCCATTTGCGGCGCGGCTTGTTTCGAAATGGCGGATATCGCGGACAGTTTAATGCCGCACTGTCGTCACGCGTGCTCGTTAGTCGACGATACTTTAATATTGAAAAACTCACGTGTTTATACACACCAAATTTGTACACTTCAACAAACCTCACTCTGACCTCTTTTTTGTATTGCAAAATCTGATCCATAAATTCAATCGGAGTCAAATTTAAATATTCAGTTAGAAATTACACTGAGCGACTTGATAATTTGCGCTTGAAAGACTATAAAAAGTGAGTTTTTTTTTCTCGGACAGAAAAATGACTGTATTTTTTTTCTCAGAACTTGTTTAACCAAGTGTAACGGCACAATTTCGCGTTGGAATAAAGTTGCAGTTATTGGTTATAGTTTTTCATGCGACCAATTTGTGACAATTTTGAGATCGGCCTGGTTCTAAGTGGTCTCCGTTTGATGACGGTTATTATGATGATGCGCTGTTTCCTGCGACCATGAGATCATCCACCTACTCGCTCGGTAAACATATGCATGCAGTGCAGGTAGTCAAAGTGCATCCCGTCAAAACAACGCCATTCTACCCTGCGTTGTTTTTCAGAAAATTTCAAATTGTCAAAATAAGGAGAAAGACATTCAATTAGATAGAAAAAAAAGTTGATTTTAATTTGTAAACAAAGATCCAAATTGGCATTGCAATTTGTTAGAGTTGCATAACGCTCTCGTTTACACAGAACATTGTTGTCACAAATGTGTCATTACTGTCGGAAATCATCGGCCGTTATAACTGTCTTTGCGTGACGTTATTACTTTTGGATTTTGCGCCGACG
>JAGTPF010000031.1:0-20001 GCA_020615435.1 Telenomus remus | reverse complement strand
ACTTCTCTGTTTTCGGTAATTGTAATTCGATGTGCACCTAAGGTTTCGAGATATATTACACTTAAAGCTCGCAGATTCGAACGAACGGGTGAAGGATATCTTGAGTGTCTCGTCCAGAGAGTTGCGATCGAAGCGACGAGATGTTTGCACAACTATCATTGATTAATTCACCAATCCCATCTCGTGTTGCTCAATTCTGTTTGTCATCGGACCGACAATTTATAGCCACTGGGATGGAAGTGCGTTCGATAAAATAACTTTTACTCCACGGCTCAAACAAAACGCGCAAATATTGCCGCGACGGTAAATATTGGTGCGATTTATTTGCTTTACATTTGTCTTCGATTCGATCGTGTCGCGAATTCTAGACTGTTTGCACATTCGCATGTCGTTTAGCAAATCTTGAATGATGAATGTGACGGATTTTTTATGTCCTATCAAATTCTAAACACTGGGAAAAAAAACTCAATGCAAATTCACGAAACAATTTCACGTTGATAAGAAGTTCAAATATCGAACGAAGATTGTCCGATTGATTTACAAAAACTGAGAAATAAATATTATTTTGAATTGAAACAAATTCAAAGTGGTTTACAGTTTGCAAAGTGTTTAATCAGTGAGGTAGAAAACCGGCCAGAAAAGGTGATAAAATTTAAGCGCATCTTTATGGTTGGCTCGATGAAAAATTAGGCGTCTCGTGAACACTAAACAATCGTAAACCGAGAGCCGTAAAACCGTTTATCGTCCCGTTTATTAGCGGATTAATCGATCCACCGAATTCGAGTAGATGTCGATTTTTATTGTCGCTTGTTAATGACCGTGTTTCAAAATCACTGGAGGCTATATTGCACCGACAACTTTTCCCTTGACGACGAATTAATTTCAACGAGATAAGTCATTCTCGAGATTTAATTTAATTGTGGCCTTAATTCTGTTTTCATGTTCCTGACAAATCTTATAAAGATCTTCTCTTCTCGCCGATGAGACGAATTTTATCCAATTTTTATAAGACGCAAAAAAAGCTTTCAACTTGGTTTACTTTTTGTGAAATACCTAAACCTTTCGGAAAACCAAATCCGTGTTCAAGAGCGAAATGATTATTGGGCCGTAAATAGTTATCATAATGTAATTAATTTGGTATTAAATTTACTACAACTGTTTCTCACGAACAAATCCCACAATTAAGCAAAATTTAATCAACAAAATTTAGTTGAATTTAACTTTAACCATTTTGAGGTCACGGTTGAGCGTATCAAATTTTAAATAACCAGACCTTTCTTGGACAGTTTATAATTAAAAAGGAATTGTATAATTAGTCATTTTAAAAGAAATTGGAAAATTGCACCCTTCGAAAGTTAACACATGTTTGCAGTTACAATCTGATCTGGGACTCATAACACGAGAAACAATCAGTTTTGATTTGCATATCTACGTGAATCGCTTACGACGCAGATTTCTAACTTTTCGTGGGAACAAAATGCAGCAAAAAAGATTGACGCAAAAAGTGAACTTTTCCAATTCAGCATTTTAGTTAGTAATCATAAAATTCCAACTTATTATTATTCTTTAAAAATAGCCATATTGGATATTCCCAAATACGATATTTTTTAATGAAATAAAGTAAATAGTGAAAAACTAAGTTGAAAAATAAACAAAAAGAGTTTTAAAAAAAAGTTTTCCCTTGTTAGAATCTCTTTGTCGGTTTTGTCATAAATCAAGTGCTGGACTTTTCTTTCATTTTTCTTTTTTTGTCAGATCATTTTTCCCTGACGTGTGTCAAGACGTTTTCGGAAGCGAGGGTTCAATTCAAACACGCGAAACTTAAGTTAAAGCCAGGGGTGGCCGACCGCGTGTGCCATCAGGGCGAGCAACGCACGTTTCCATGCGGGAATGTTTTACACATTTGCGACGCAGATATGCGTAATTAAGTGCACCACGGACAAAAGTGCTGGTTAAGAGAAAAATCGTGAAGAAACCCAATCAACTCGTTGTAATCAACACTCCTGAAAAATGCGTGCCTGTTTGTCATCCTCATTTTTCCAAACAAAACTTTCTAATTGATTTTGAAAAATTGTTCAATTACTTGAACAATTTGCGCTAGCAGTGTTCATTTATTTATTTTAACTTCTGCTTAAAATTTTAAAGTACTTTTAAAGTTGGAGTGATTTGCAAAAGAAAAAGTCACGATTCGGATTTAAAATGCTGAATGCTCAATGAAAGCCTGTCAGACTTTTCGAAGTATGGTTCTTCTGATTGATATTACGCGTTGAATGTTGCTTTTAGTGATCTATTTTTTAGTAATTACGTATTGTTTTCGCCACTTGAAAGCATTTGTGCGAGTCGCTTGGGACAAAATACTTCCAATGAAAATGTACAAAGCATCAAATTATCGTCTTTTACTCCAAATCATTTTTAGTCACAATTAACACAATTTATTTCATTTTAACACGATTCATTGAATAGTTTTATATATTTCATTTGTTTTTATTATGATACTCTAACGAAACATTATTTTCAACATTGTATTGATTCTTCAGAGAAATACAACGTAGGTAGAAAATCGCACGAATTTTACCCTCAGCTCGAATTCATAGAAAAACACTGCATTCAAAATTTTCCGCTTATTTGACGTAATTGAAAAATAACTGTTGATCCAATTTTCAACCCAATTTTCTTTGAGTTCGTTAGTTGTAATAGATACGATGATTAAATTTTTGAAACTGAATAGTATCGAATGCCTCAAGTAGTCACTCAATCAAAAGTTCAGAATTTAATTAATTACAAGAGACCTATTTATTAGAATGGACTATAACTTTTGCTTTGATATCGCTACCAATAACTACCTTAATATTTCAAATTTTGCAATCAAATCTTTTTTGAATAACAGAAGATCTAATCTTTTTTGTTCTTTTGTTTTCTTCATAGTTCGTTTAAACTTTTGAATGTTGAGAAAAGTTTTAACAAGAGGTTCAAAAGGGGTTCAAAACAAGTACAACAACACAATTGACAAACTGAACTGCATCGTTATCTAATTTTCACGGAACTGGAGGTTCAGCTGTCGGTTGCGGTGTGTATAGAACGTGCGTACACACTAGTTCCACAGTCCGCGCGTTGCCAGCTGTATAATCGTTCGATTCAAACGAAGTCCGCAGCTGCATTGTTTCCTCAAAAAGCGATCTCCGAAAATATTCGAAAACAAACTCGATGTCACGTGTGTAACTCTACTTATGCTCGTGTCAAATGGCCCTCTAATTAATTTTAATGGACGCATTGATTTCATCAGGGTCAAACCGTTCCGATAACCATCGCGAGTTTTTTTATCCTTACAATCGAAATCCAATCCCTTTGATTATTAAAATATTTATTCCATTACAATTTGTTCAGTTTTTGTTCCGTTTTTTATTTCGTTCATTGTTAAAATTAAAATGTTGAAGAAAAACGTTGAAAAGAGAATTCGTAAAAGCTGATCCTTTCATTGTGGTTTCTTTTTTTAATCGAAATTGAAAAGTTGTTCGATGCGAAGTTTAAAGACGCGAAACAGTAGTTGTTTGAAACAATTGAATCCATTCTTAATAGTAAAAACAGAACGAGGAATCGTTTCCAGAGCATAAAAATGTTACGAATTAACATATCATGAATGCATAAGTCCGGTTCTAAGTTACACGTGCTGACAAAATGTTGGCTATGCAAATCAAGGGATGAAGGATGAATAATCTAATAAAATGTGATGATGTTGAAAGTTGATTGAACGTTGGGTCGAAGTTTCAACGATAAAAATCGAACTTTGCAAGTCATCAGTTCTCAAAATCTCTGCACAAATATCCTGCATTCTTCCATTCTTTTAATACATTTTATAACATAGATTTTATTTAAATTCTAAATGGAAATCGTGCAAAAAAAACTTGTTCGAAAGAGTCTAAACAAACCGTGAGCAAAATTCAATGAAAAACTCATTTGATTTGGTTTTTATTATATAAAACTCAATTTCTTGAAAAGTAAATTAAAAAAACTTATAAAATCCGGTCTGTTTTGAAATGGCAAAGGAAATGTTAAATAAAATTATTGTTTTTCTTTGTAGAAGTGTACTTTCCCCAGTCGGATCTACAGTTCCGGTTGCCGTACCTCGACGGAAATCGGACATTGAAGCCCAGCATGCCGCTGATCACAATGAGAACTCTGATCAATTTCAGCACTCTCTCCAATAATACACAATATGAAATTGTCGCGCCAGGTGATTTATTTTCAAATCTAGATTCCACTACAGGAACAATCTCGCTGGTTCTCATTCCAGAAAAGGGTAAGTTGATTAAAAAAAATGGATTCATAACTATAGCTGAAAACAATTGTATCAAAACATTGATATCAAAACATTGATGCTCCAGATCAGACAGAAACCATAGTAGTGAAAGCGAGAAATCCACATGACGAAAGAGACGATGCTGTGTTGGAAATTAAAATTACTCCTCGTTCAATCAAAGGCAAAAAAATCAATTGTACCGAGTTCGTTGAAGTAACTATCGAAATTCTTTAACAAAAAGCCAACAATAAGATTGCTCCTACTTCAATCCTGAATTTTTTTGGTTTTCAGGACATGTGTTTTTGGAAAATGACAAGGTACAAGATTTATGAAAACCAGCCACTATCCATGTTAGGAAATTTGGGGCCTGGTTTTTATCAAAAAATCTGTCCGAATCTTTCGATATTGGAATACAAATTGATGAATGGTAAACAATCAACAAAAATAAAACTGAAAGCAAAACACTGTAGATTGAATGATCGAAAGCAATTTTTGTTTATTTTAGCCACGAATTTCTTGCAAGTAATGGACGACCAACTGTTTGCCCAAGAGTGGTTGGATCGTGACAGTTTGGCACCCCCGAAAGGCACGGGGTCAAAGATCTACGCCGGAGTTCGTTGTATTGTTCGCAATTCCGAAAACGACGCCGAATTTAAAGTGGACAAAACGATCACTGTTGATATCCTCGACCAAGACGATAATCCACCAGTTTTACAGTCGGGCAAAACTAATTACAAAATTAAACTGCGAGAATTTTCCGCGGTAAGTAAACTAACTTTTTAGAAACATTTGTTTGTTTACAGTTATTGACTTTTTTTCAACTGAAAAAGGTACAACAGAAATATGAAAAAAGTTTCGGAATTTCAAACGTTTTCATCATCTTCATTTAACGGTTTTACTAAAATTTAAACGGTTCTAATAGACAGTTTAAATCAAGTTTAAATGCGCTTTAAAAATTTGTTTCAAACTTCAAAAAAAAGGGGAAAAAGTGTGACAAGTAAGAGAGGTTTAATCAGAGCGCATTGTGCGTACAATTAGAGCATCATTATGAATGCGCGAAAATGACGCGACGCCTGTAAAAATGACAAAGAACGGGAAAGCAGATCGGATATAGCCACGAGCGCGCGAAACAAAGCGTGTAAACGCGCTACAGGCGCTGATCGAGATTAAACTTTGGAACCCTCTTCTAGTCTTCCATTTTCAAAGTTGTTGTTTCATACGCCAGTTTAAATTGTCGTTTTTAAACAGAAGCAAGAAGTTTTTTACAGTACAGCAAAACACAACTAATTACTCTCTTCAACTTTTAATTATCAATAATGTTTCATTCAAATTTCAGAAATATTTCACAATCCAGTCATTATTACAAAAATTTGCTAAACAAGTTTCTTCACCTATGTTAGAATTGAATGGAAAATTGAATATTAACCCGTGAAATGCACACTTTTTTAGTATCCTTGTCTAGCTCATATAAACAGCACTTTAGTATCTTTGTCCTTGGTGCAAATTTGCACTAGTGTGCCTTTTAATTTAAATACAAAAATGAAATACTAAAAAAGAGATAGAATTAATTGAAAAATTGATTTTGTAATTTCGGACAGGGTGATAGGTTGGATAACAACGACCTGATGGTAGTCGACGCAGACAGTGCAGGTCCGAACATTTACAACGTTCGTATCCTCGACGACAATCTAAGAGCCCTAAACATGACATACGACACTTTGCCGGTCGAACGTCCGAATCAGCCAGAAGTTCCCTCGTCCACAGCCGTGTACTCGCGTAAGTTTAACAGTCTCTGACATGTTCTTCTCTAAAAACAAAAAACTTTCGAAAAATTTCACCCTCGAACTTTTTCTCCCTCTTAGGAATTTACGCAAGGACGACATTGCTGCCTAAGTCGCCTTACAAAGTGATTCTTCAAGTCACAGACGAGACTCTTCTTCCAGGACACGGACAAAAATCGGTACGTTTTTTGCAAGATTTGAAACTGGCGATTTTGTTTTTACTTCAAGTTGGATTGTTTGTTTTAACTCATTAGTTAGAGAATGAGATTTTTTTACTTAGTAACTTTGTTTTCTTTTTGTATTTTTTTAGAGTTAATAAAATAGTTTATAGCGCGTCATAAAGAAGAGTACACACATTTCATTAGCGCGTCTACGTAAACATGCGCCCACGATAAACCTTCGGTCGCTATTAATTCGCGATTAAAAACATCCGCAAAATCAATGCCGCGCCCAGAGGATCACGATGCTTGTCGGCAGTTATTCACGAAAGCATTGAAAAAATACTTCCAACGGGAAACGATGCATTATTCAAATCTGCGGAAGATGTTCGTCCAAATTCATTCGCCATTTCTAAGATTTCATTACTGGAAAACGAACCGTTTCCTTTCGTTTAGTATTTCTGAATTTGAACAATTTTTAAAAACTTTTACAGTTCATTTAACTTTCTCTTTTCTTTTTGTTTATTTGTGAACTTTAGTTAATGAGGAATTCAAAAAATGTTCGCAGGTGAACATCAGTTTGGAGTTCATAGGGCCGCAACATCACCAAACAACAACACCGTCATCTGTGCCGATGAAAAAACCGATCGTTTATCCGGGCAGTGTCCGAGTGGCGCGTGACTCCTCGCCGTATTTCCGTGTCGTCCAACCACTGACCAAAGTAAATGCGAAAATTTCTTTCAACGTCAGCGGCAGCGATGCTTTCAATATCACCAAACGCGGTGGGATAATTTATGTCTCCAACACTACTTCGCTTCGATTTTTACCTTCAGACATCAAGTAAGAAAAAAAAACGGACAAATATTTTGATTTATAAACAAATTCGCATGTAATTATAATGTTATTGCAGAATGGATTTGTTTAATAACAACAGTAAATTTGTTTATTTAATTCAAGAGTCGCTGTTGATCATCAAATTAATTAACTATGTTTTTAATTAATTAAATAATTTGTTTATGTCAGGAACATAATTAAGCTGTTCATTTAAAACACGAATTACTGTAAAATATAGTTCTATTTGTTGTCTACTTGTTGATAATATCAACGTCATTGAAATAATTTAATTATGGATCATCACAAAGACCAAATTCCAGATACATTTCGTGATCATTGAAAATGCAGCTGTCCACTTGAACCGTTCAAGTATCTTTATCGGGCCAGTCGCATTACGAATTATCTCATTTCCCCAGATTACCTTCCGCCAATTGAAATCCAACACGTGGAAATTATCAAAATAAAGCACTCAAATTTTCCTCTTAACTTTAACATTAAAGCGCAGACAGGTTACAGGAGCTTGATATTAACAAATTTTTATCAATACCAGCCAAATCCCCTTTATTTTGCTTCTTCCTCTTTTCAATTACGAATTTCATCTTTTGGTAAAAAATTATAATCCTCTGAGTGGTTTCTTCATAAAATGCAACATTCAAATCAGTTTCCAGAAAGAGCAACGTTCTTTTTTTCAATGTATTATTCAAATTGCAAAAGGATCTCTTTTTACAACTTCAAAGATAGTTTCAAAAATTGGATATAAATGTAATTTAAAGTTGGAATTATTAAAATTTTTGTCAGTTGACTTTTTTGTACAAAGAAATGTTTTTGTAAATTCTTACCGGTAAAGAAACATTCGGGCTGGTTATATTTATTGGAACGACAATACGCGTCCCGTATTTTTATTCCGGCTTATTCAAATGTTTGTCGAACAATTTTTTATACCGTCGAACGCGCGTACTCGACACAAAATTGATTAGACTTGAAAAAATAACAGAACGGGAGTTTAAGAGCCGAATTGATGCGAACAAACGAGCACGAAAAATGAGGCGCCATAATTTTTCACTGTGAAATGAGAAAATTCAATTTGGTGCGTGCGAGTCATTTGTCTTTTCAAACGCACCGGTCGCGGTTGGCGTTGACAAAGATGTAACATGAATAAATCCACCGGTTATCAAATTTCTTAACAATTTTGTAAACTGTAAAACGTTTGTACTTCAATGTGAAAATCAACGAAGAAACAAATTTGAAATTCCGGAAATGGTTTTCGATATTGAATTCAAAGATAATTAAACAATTCCATTACGTTAAAAAATTTTGCTTTCAATAAACAAATTGTAGTAAAATGTGAAACAAATTGAAAGTGCTGAGAATGTTTTTTGATATTGAATATCGAAGATAGTCAAACAATTTTGTTGACAAGTTTTTGAATTTCAGTTTATGAACATTGATAGAAAAATGTAACGAAAAATATTTCCTCAATGAATTGGATAAAATGGAAGACCCTCTATTTGTTCTTCTATTTTATTACCGTGACTTCCTTCCTTTATAGAAAGAACAATATTATTTTGTTGGCGAACGGAATAAATTTGAAATAGTTATTAATATGGCACGAAAATTAACTTTATTCCTTGATTTTATAAGACAAATTAATTTTGGATCTTGACTTTTCGATTTTTACCATGAAAATCTCTGCACTAGCCCATGTTTAATTTGCTTTTTTTTTTATAAAAATCAAAAAGTTCAAAGCGTTAACTAAAATCATAGCTCATAAATAACACAATGAAATATAAACAATGAAATTATAAACATAATACTCTCGAAACACCGTTGAGAACAGTGCAGCTATTTTTCTCCGCGATTTTAAACGGTTCATTAAAATTTAATCTATTCCACAATGTAATTTCAATATGAAAATGCAAAACCAGTTCTATTATATCAATCCTGTTAAATATTCATTGCAACAAATAATCTACGTCTAATCGGTCAAATTTTCGTCTTATCTTTTACACTGTAATTTCAAATTAACCCCTATGGTAAACGTTGTAAAGTGTTGTAAAAAAGTAGAAACAAAAAACTTCAAAAATAACTTTTTCTGCCAAATTATTCGAAACAACGTTTTTTCTTTGTTTTCGTAGATTAAAAGTGGAGTGGCAATTTCCAAATCGTAGTCGAGCATCAACGTATGTGAAAGCAAGCATTTTGGACACGCATCTAGTTTGGGATCACCAGTGCAGTTACGATCATTCTTGTGCTAACGCAGAAAGCTGGCACGAATGTGAATCAATGTGCGGCATCGGTAGCGGACTGCTAAAGTAAGATATCACAAATTGCTGCCGGTCTTATCAGTCACACGTCTATCCAAACCTTTATAAAATTTAAATGAACTGTATTACTTTAAATATTTAAATAAAAGTAAAAATAATAATCTTGCTTTATCGCCCTTTTCGCAAAATGCAAAAATGGCCTTTCAAGAATAAAAATATGACCGGAGTTTGATCCGTGAGAAAGTAGTGACTAATTTTAGATCAATAATTAGTGACGAATGTTTAATTTTGATAAGCGGTGGAGTGAAAAGGATGCGAATGGACTCAACCGGGTCGTCTGATGGGAGCTTTCAATTTCGATTGCTTATAAGTTATAACAATGGGTTCTTTGATTGGTCGAAATTGACATTGAATCGAAACTTATGCAATTTCAGCGACACAAAATGTTCATGGCGAAGAAACAATTCGACTGTGGGGGACGCCACAATGACAGAGAAATACCAGACGTGCTCGCCAAACTTGAACTTCTGTCCGGACAATGTTTGCGATGATTTGGAACATTTGGATCTGCGCATTTGTCCTCAGGACTGTACAATCGAATGTAAATTCTCAACTTCATACTTTCTACCTTCAACAATTTTCAAAACAGCAAAATTCAAAACTCAAAATCTTTAAAGATTTTTAAAAATTAAAAAAAACCTGTTTTTTAACAAATTTAATAACAAATCGTTGTCGATTGGAATTGCAAACATTGAAATCGATGAGATTTCCGTTTGTGAAATAAGCTGGCACTGAATATTGACTTTGAATTTAGCGGAAGTGCATTTCGGGGTGATGAACAAGGGCGGTCGTGGTATCCACAGTGGGATGGGCACTTGTACGTGCAACGACATGATGCAGTGCACCTGTTTTCCTTTCCTCGAAGAAACCAAAGGCAGTCCAGAAGTAGCCAATAAAAACGGAAATCTTACGACTTATTTCCGAAAGGACCGCAATAACCATCCACCACCACCGCCACCACCACCAAAACCCCCGAAAGGTATAATTCACACGACCTCAGTTCCTGTTTTCGCTTATCGAAACTTCTACTGCACGTTCCCACATTTTTGACTCCAACAAAAATAAATCCCTGATACTAAATCCAAAACTTGTTTTTAAATTCTTTTTTCAACTTTTATCACAATTTTAAAACTGTTCACCAAATAATTTAAGTTGAACGAAAACGACGTTTTTCAATTTTTCTTAATTATTGTTTTAAATACCTTTTTACAGACGAGGAGGCTGTTCTCGTTCAATCGAGCACTGATTCATGCGGAGTTTTCTGTATGTTTGGAGTTTTAATAGGCGGTTTCTTCGTGCTCTCAATGATCGTCGGTTCGTTCACTCTTTGGAAATGCAGGTACTTGCAATAAAAATTATCTTCTTCGCTTCCTTTAACAGCGCTGCAACAAAATTAATACAGAAACTAATTAATTGAAAATTGTATGATTCGAAGTCGTTAAATAAAATCTCAATCGAGATTAAAGTGGAAGGTCAAATTAAAATCAATTATTTACTTCACAGCTTTTATTTTTCAATTTTTCATGTGACATTTCTCTGATGGTTATCACACCTCTTGAAACCTTGCCCATAATTTCGTGTAACAGAATAGCTTCGGACGAAACAACGGCTTTCGTGTCGATCATGTTCGCAGTTCAGTGAGCTCAAACGCAAAACTGCACTATCGTTATCAACGTGCAATATAAAATTGCATATTTTATAACATTTAATAAGACTTTTTTCAAAATCAATAAATGATTCCCGGATAAAAAGTTGAAGTTTAAGAATTACTGAAAAGTTTTACTGTTTTGAATAGTTCAGAAAAGGACAAATTGAAAAGAGAATAAACATTAGAAGAATCAATTTCGCGATTTTGATTTCATTCTTTTTTCGCACTTTCAGATATTCAAAGAAAAGTTCGTGTCGAGACTGCAATCACGGCGCCGAAAATGGTGCGAACGCGTTGGGAATGCTGCCGACGGATTATATCGAGCGTGGAGACGGTCTGCTCATTGGCCTCGACTCTTTTCCAAACAGCGCAAATCAGAGCCTTTTCATCCCTAGAAGCCACAGCGTAAGTCCAATATCTTCATCTTATCACTCGAATTCCATCTCGTATCTGAAAGCCTAAAAAAAATCTAGATCACAATCCAAGCAAAAACTTTCAGACTGATTGAATTCTTTGTCTCGTTTAGAGGAATACTTTAATTTCAATATTAAAACAAAATCCCCCATTAATCATTTTTCTTGTATCTACCACGAACTCCAAGTATCAGCTAGTTATCCATTTTCAAAAAATCGCTCATTTTTCGTCTCGGCTCGCAGTCATGCGTGACACTAACGCGATAATAATCTGCACGTAATTCAGCGGGTATTTTAAAAGACGCAGTAACACGTTTGAAGCCCCTTAAATTCGCTCAATTAATCAAATCAATGCAAATGTATTCATGAATTCAAAGCACCAGTCAAATTGAAACTTCATCCAATTTACGGTGCAGCCGAAAAGTCTCCCTCTCAATAAATACTCCAAACTTTTCCCTCACAGGCTTTTTCCTACGACCTTCTTTTTTTGTCGTCTCAAGCGATACAACACATTTCCTTCCTCTTACGACCCGAGTTATAATAAAAGGGACAATGAAATTGACATAGTCAGAAAGTTATTTATACTTCCAAACTTTATTCACAGCCGGACCCGAAATGGGAATTCCCAAGAGCGCAATTGTCAATAGAGCAAGTTCTCGGCGAGGGTGAGTTCGGTCGAGTATTGAAGGCAAAAGCCGTGGACATCAACGGCTGTCCAGGCTCGACTACAGTGGCAGTTAAAACTTTGAAGGAAGACGCGTGCGCCTCGGAGCTCGCGGATCTATTGTCCGAGTACCAGCTTCTGAAGGAGGCGCAACACCCGAACGTCATCAGACTTTTGGGCGCCTGCACGTCCCCCGGCGGGCCCATCTATCTCATCATCGAGTTCGCCGAATTCGGCTCGTTAAGGTGATAACAAACTTGAACTCTGACCTAATACAAGTTTAAAACAGTTCCCCGACCAAGACAATGATGGAACAAAGCAAGTTGGGCGCGCGGTTCGAGAAGTTTAAGCAACCGAATTATTTTTAACCGATCGATCCTACGCAGATCGTGCTCCGAACGACTTTTATCAGTAACGGTTAGCCATAAATTCATCTCTATTTATAAAAGAGACAGATCGTGCCTTCAAGCCTTTCGTGATCGCTAGTCAATTAAAATTCAGATGCGAAATTTCATCTCGTCCGTCTCTTTTTATCTTTGACTGTGTTATCTTAATTCAATAGAGTAATTAAGGTCGAAAATGACGAACGGTTCGTTTTATGGCCGCTGCTGGAATGTCCTAATGATTTGAACGAGGAGAAAAATGAAAGTGGAACGTTTTCTCAATACATCAACGCGTTTGCTCGCGAATATTATTTTCTGGGAACGCAGTTGTCCACTATGTATGTAAATTGGAGGCGCTGAAATTGCGTCGTTGGACGTGTTTGGTTGAATGCCATCCAGGGCGTTGGACAATGTGCCAATTCTTGGGCATCGAGTTTATGAATTTATGAAGACCGTTGACAAATTGCAGAAACTACTTGAGGAAGAGTCGTCATCTGGAGGTGGAGTGCCGACTGCCTTTGGCCTCGTTAGTGTCGCCGAGCGAGGACCAAGACTTAATTGACTCGTCAGTTTACGCCATAAAACCAAGGGACATTCTCTCCTTCGCCTGGCAGATCAGCAAGGGGATGGCCTACCTATCAGAAATTAAAGTAAGATGAAATTTTCGCAACCATAAATCAAATTCAAACTTGGATTCTAATTAAAAATAGTTATTAATTTGTGCAATAGACATTTTGCTAATGACAAATCGATGTTCTTTGCAATTTTCATAGCTCGTTCACAGAGACTTGGCAGCAAGAAACGTATTACTTGCAAGTGGAAAAGTTTGCAAGATCTCAGACTTTGGTTTAACTCGAGACGTTTATGAAGATGACGCTTATTTGAAACGCAGCAAAGGAAGAGGTGATTTATCAAATCTGCGACAAAAACAGTAATTAAAAAGCTAAAAGCAATGTTATAAAAATGATTTTGTTGGAAAAATATAGTTCCGGTAAAATGGATGGCACCAGAATCATTGGCAGACCATGTGTACACCAGCAAATCCGACGTTTGGAGCTTCGGCATCCTTCTGTGGGAATTAGTAACACTTGGCGCCTCTCCATACCCCGGTGTCGACGTGCATAATTTGTATAATCTTCTCAAGGCGGGCTACAGGATGGAGCGACCTAAAAATTGTTCCGAACAATTGTGAGCACTGCAAATGTCTCATACAAATGTACATACTTTATCAGACTTCTAACAGAACATACAATTTTAGGTACAAAGTCATGCTTTCCTGTTGGCGCGACGAACCGGGACTGCGACCGTCTTTTAAGGAACTGACCTGCCGCTGGGAACATATGCTCGAAGACGGAACTGAGTATCTGGATTTGAACCCTCGTGCTTTCCACAATCAGACGTACTTTACTATTATGGAACAGCTCGAACGTTCAGAAAGTAAGATACAATTTTAACAAATGGGAAATTTAAAATTAGCTTGAAATTAACATACAAATGATAATGTATGATTTTAGAAAAAGAAGACTGTGTCTTAGAGCAGCAATCAAATCCAGCAAATTATCTATGTAAGCCGTCGAACGAGCCTGTGACAAAAAGCGACCAGGTGAACAAGTTACAGACACTTTGGCAGGATGTAACGAAGCCAAGCTACGTAAACGATCGCGTGATTAACGCCGATACAAGCCACTACGAGAGCCCGATCAAAGTGAGAAACAACAGTGTTACAAGCAGCAGTGACAACGACCTAACGCCCACGCACGAGAAACCGCAGAGTTACTTGAACATGCAGGGCCCGCGACGCGACCAGGACCTACTGCTGTTTGACAAATCAGAAATCGAAAAACCCAAACCGATGTACAAAAATCTCGAATCGCTTCCTATCACTTGAGGCCTACTTAAAGAATCGAAATTCTAAACGAACGACCTCAGACAAGTCGGTTATTAAAAAGTTGTTTTCCGTTTTAATTTCATTTTTTATCATTTTATTGATCGTTTTGTTGTAAATATAATTATTGTTGCTGTTGAATGGTTGCTTTAATTTATGAAAGGTGATTTTAATCGACGAAAAATTGTTCTCATACAAATCGTAACTGAGAAAGTATTTGTCAGACTGACATAAGTACAATGTGTTTCGTTTAGTTTTTGTTTCGTAGTTTTTTTTTCATCGTTATTTGTACCATAAGTTACCTCGATGTTTAAGTTTTCATTTGTACTTGCGGTAATGCCTTACAATGTTTAAGATGATCTCATTGAGTGTACAACGTAGTTCCGCGTCGATGACAATTTCGTTTTAGTCGATTAATGCGACAGCTGACATTCCAAAGTATCGGCTTAAACCAAATATTCAAACTAGCTATATAAAGTCGGCTGTAAAAATGTTACATTGTATACAATATATGTAAATACGTTCAGTTGTTTTTAGTTTTTTATTGTCAAATTTTTTTGCGACTTTTATCAACGTGTTTTTATAAGAATAATCGATATAAAAGTTTAGAGGACTATCTGCGTGGCGCGCTTTTGTGACGCAGTTGAATTCAATATCGTAAGGCACTCGGTGTGGAAATAAAACGAAATTTATATTTCAATTGAATAAAACTTGAATTCAACTGCATCACAAAACTCCAATTTATAAGTTTTTGCAAAGTTCTTTTGCACAGTTGCAAAAAACATTCTTGAAAAGTTGTGTTACTAAAAATGCCTAGAGATTTTGTAGGAGTCTACTGTAAAAGGCGTGTAAAAAATTCCTTTTCTCCTACAAACATGCGGCTTTGATCCGAAAAGCCACTCAAACTTTTAAACTTGAATCGATAGTTGATAAAAACCTTCAATTCACTCGATGTACAAATATTCTGATCCTCAAATTTGCATCAATTAGTAACAACGTTGGTTCCTTTTATAATGTTTAATCACAAGACTTTTTTAAATTAAATAAATATAACAATAATTATTTTGGTTTTCGATTTAGCATGAAAGTCCATTTCCAAATAGTATCACGGATTCTCACTTTCTAAGTTACTGATAAATGTTACAAGTGTTCGGAGGGATTAAATATGTTGGCGCTAATGAGTATTGTGTTTGCCGCTTCAGTCGGTTTGAGAACTAAGTCTCGTTTAACAATTTCAGTTGTTCGGCAGTATTTTTCGGTTGATCGAATTGACCGTCGGTTTCATCGCGCAGAGCCGTCTCGTCTACACCCCCAGAATAAGATTCGTGAGTTTTTTCCAACAGCAATGGTATCTCTGAAAAACAAATTAATTTTCAACTAATTCTAATTTTTAAAATTTTCGGATTAACTGATTAGTTTGTTTATACAATATTTGCAATACGAACCGTTGCTCTCGGAGTTTTTATTCGACTCTTTGTTACGTTCTTGCGCAAGTTCCAACGTCGCAGCGTTCACAGACTCGATGAACAATTTATTCGAGACGCCGAAAAATCTTATAAAGTCGAGGTTATTGATATGCTTAACGAGCTTTCCCAGCTCATCCGGCAGAGAAAAAACTTTGAGTGAGTAAGCTTCTTCAGGCAGATCGTGAGTACTGCAATAAGGGAATTGCAAGATATAAAACTTTTTGCTCCTTCGAAGTTCGTGGTTTTTCGAGAGGGCTAGGATTTGATTTTCCACCGACTCGGTGAAGGATGGTACGAAACCATCGACCGGGCCTGGCGACGCCGCCCAAAGTACTATATCAGCCATGTGAAACATCTCGTTATACCAAACTGCTGGATCCTGTAATAAAAATACATTTTTCAATTCTAAACAATCACTTTAATTTTTTAGATATATTTTCCAAATTGTCATACCTTATTCTCACTTTCTGACAAGTCCAAAACATCAATAATGGCATGGATGTTACAACCCCTCAAATACCTAGCCAAATCCAGCATCACATTGACGTGCAAAGTGTGAGTCGGTTGGTAAACGAGCAAACACTTGGGTCTCCTCTCAGCACGTTTCAACTTCTCTGTTTTGAACAATTGAACAAACGAAATCAGTCTTGCCCTTTTTGAGTTGAACAATTTACGCAAAATCAAATGAGCACATCAGTGTTTAGTACTAGTTTAGGGTGAGGCGAAAACAACGCCTCGTCTGCTATTTTGGAACGGTTGTTCGTTGGTTAAACGACTTATGTAAAACCTCTTACATTATTATCCTTGGTAGTAGGCTCATAATGCTCTTATTGTCAGTTTATTGCGCACATTGCACTTTTATGCAATTAAAAAAGAACACGAGTTGTATCAACCAGCGAACAAACGGCTTTGTGTCCGACTCATTAATAAAACATACCATTTTTTCTGTACACTTTGTATGCATTGAATAAAGCGTAGAATATCACAGGTGGAATCCATATGACGCTAATTATCATAATCAATAATCGATGGGATGCGTGTTCTGTGAAATACCAAAGTTTCAAACTCATTTTTTTCAAGTTACTTTCTTAGTTTTAATCTTTCGTTTTGATCCTTACTGATGCTGACGAGTGGCGAAGTGCTATTGACACAACCATAAATGTCGCAAGACGGATGAAGAGGCGCGACTTTGAAATAATAAACACCGGTGGCAACCGGAACACTGTATCGGATATGCTTGCCAGCAGCCGAAGGGACAGTGACATTTTTTGTGAAGTCGGTACCATTATTGATCAGCCATATTCTGTACGAGGTCACCTTAAATTTTTCAGGCGCAGGTTGAATGAACAAAGACAGTTCCGAGGTATCAGATACGTCGATGTAGATGAACGGCACGTATGATTTCACGTCATCAATCTCTGAATCTGAAAAGCATAAAATCCGATTTGCAAAATTCGATTTCGTCCGGTGCAAATGTCAGGTTTATATTTTCTTTCATTCTCTTATTTGTAGGTGTATCATCTTACCTATGAACTTGTGTTTTGGAACAATGAATACTAATTTTCTGGTATATTCAAATTTGTCAGTTGATACCAAATATTCCAATCTGTATGGAGACGTTTCGAAGTTTTCCTTCGCCAATGAACACGAGAGAAACAATTCTAATTCGGTCTTAATTGTGGAATTTCTGGTTACTTCAATTTGACGACATTCTGATAAGTTTTGGTCGCCTATGTTTTGGTACCTTGTCACTAATTCTGCAAAACGAAGTTTAAATAAACATAAAATTGTATTTCAAAATGGTTACAAAAATAAAAATTACCTCTTGTTTCGAACGATACTAACTTTGAATACTTGAGTGGCTTATGGACAAATTAAAAGCCGTGGCTTTTCGATGAACATTGTCATCTGAGACATAGGCTGTCAACTTAACTTTGGCATACTTCTCTCCCTGAGGCGGAAAGTGTCCGTGGTTTTCAAAAGACAAATTGACACAGTCTGAAAACAACAAAAGTTACATTAATTTTCAACCAATAATTTGACAAATTAAAAATTGCAAAATTATACAGATTGTGGCATCTTACCATTGTTCGTTTTAGCTGGTTCTACAAAACATGTTACATCTGAATTGTTATCCAGCAAAGTCTGGCAAAAACAAAAACAAAAATCTTAAAAATCTTATTCTTTGCAAAAATGTTCATTTTTTAGTTGTTGCAATGTTTTGCAAACAATAATAAAATATTTTTTCTCTGCAAAAATTTTTGCAAATTTAGTAAACAATCAATTTGACACCTAACCTCTCCTAAAAGTTGCTGAAATTGTTAAATAAAGTTAATATTTACCTTGTCTTGGCAGTAACTGGGATAACAATCTGAACCCGCAACAAATCTCAGGGCATGCAGCAAAAAAGTTGCAATCGCAATTACAACAAACATTTCTCACGTCATGGGTACGCCAATTCATGAACGCATCGCAAACACACCGACACAAACAAACTGAGAAACCGACGGGAAACAAACAAACACTCGCGATTCACATTTTTGACAGCAGCTTGCGGGCGACGATTCGAAGTCGAAGAATTTTGGCGCTTTCGCGAATCAAACCTCAATCATCTTATCTGCGTCAAAATTTCACGTTTTGGGATTAGTCGTTGGCTTTTCTTTTGAGTGCGTGGCGCCCTCGGACGTCCACTCGCGCCAACAAAAGCTACAAAATTAAATTAACACGAGCTAACAATAAACCAATTAAACAATCCGATTATTTGTTTATTGTTCCTTAACAACAATCAAATCAACAAAATAGTTTCACTTTGGTTTACTAATGGTTGTTTACATTCGCTATTGATCTTGTTATGAACTTTCTTACAAGTGAAAATGTGAAATTCATTTTGTTGAACTTTTTAAAGAGTTCAAGGTCAGTCATGTTTGTTTACATGGGAGAGAGAGCATTTTTTATTTACAATCTCTTGCCATCTACTTTCAGTGAAGGAAAACCAATCGGGCGTTCCTAAATCTTTCGCAGTGGTAAATAAGATTTTCGCAAAACGTCGTTTCTCGCTTTCGCCTTGGTTTCATGGCGTTAGAAAGAAACAGACACATTTTTATCAAGCACGGCAACACACGTTTGCCATCAAAAAATACAATGCAAAGCTCGGGAAATCGTCTCAGTTGAGAAGCAGTTTGTTTTTCACTTTTTTAATAACAGTTTGTGAATGTTTATCAAAGTTGTAAAATACATAAAGGGTAAAGTGACGATAACTTGGGTTGCATGATTTTGTACATTCACCGTCAATCAGAGGGAGCCCATATGATCGAAATCTCGGTTCGCGTATAGTCATTGACATTGGCCACGGGCAAGAATAATAAACAAAAGAAAAACAATCGCGAGGATTCGTTTACCAAACAGTGCTTCATGATGTAAAAAGTCGCGATTTGTCAGGTTGCTAAAACAAGTCTGAGATCTTTGTCAGGTGAGCTGATTGTTTTGATTGTTTGCGAATGTCGAAACGTGTACAAGTGTCAAATCGAAGGCATTCCAAACAAACAACGGAAATGAAAGGGTTACGATGCACAGTGTTTTCGTACCATTTTTTGTGTTATTTTCAAACTGTTGAAACATTGCTTTTGATCTCGTCTTGCAAAATTTTCTCCTGGTGATAAGACTTGTCATTGTTTACATCTTTCAATAGTGATTTTGTTTGTTTGTTTACCTTTGAAGTGTGACAAGTTTTGCAGTTTTTGTTTTGTTTCAATTTCTGTGGGCTTAGTTTTAGTTGCTAATTTTTGAATGAATGTTATTGAATGTTATTTTTTAGATAAACAACCATGAGCGAGAGTGGTGTAAGCACAAGGATGAAAAGGTACGGTGGGCTTTTGTTTAAAAACCCACCACAGCCTCATATGTGTATTCAAGTTTATTTGCAGGTAAATAAACAAGTTATTTATAAGAAAAATAAGAAGATATTTTGCAATTTGATAAAAATGAAACTTACATCGTGACTTTAAACTTTTCAGAATAGTCAAGACACTTCCTTCATCAACGTTTTATCCTGGGACAAAGTTCCTGTTCCCAGTACACCAACCGAACCGATTCCTTTTTATGGCGGAATGAGAGTTTCAGCAAGTCGACATGAGAAAAACGATATCTCA
>JAGTPF010000030.1:0-30001 GCA_020615435.1 Telenomus remus | reverse complement strand
AATGCAAAAAAAGTTGTTAACTTGAATGCTACCAACTTTTTTCATTTGAACGATACTTTGATTTTCACAGTGATCTTTTTTATTCTATATTGCATATGGCAAACTGTAAAAAAAGCATAAATACTGACTATAACAAGATAAATTAAATACATAAATTTACAGTCTCGGATCGTACGTATAATTTGATATCATGCATGCAGTCAAACATAATATAATCTAAAGTTGAGAAGTCGAGATTACAAACACTTAGCGTGGTATTAAGTTAGCACCAACAGATCAGATTCGGTCACTTATTCAATTTAAACATGTCAAAGGTTTTATATGTCATGTCAAACAAGCAGAACTTCGCGAGTATTACTTTACTTATTTACATTCTTTTTCTTCAACGCTAAATCTAAAAACTTGTCTATTCCAACTTCCAAAATTTTATTTCCCGCAATGAATCTAGAATTCAATGGCAAGAGTATGGCAGTAACTTTTGTCAACAATATAAACATCTTTCCAATCATTTTCCAAATCGAAATTTTCTTATTACTTTGGTATTAATAATCTAACAATCGATCGCTCACTATCAACACTTCTTATCTTATATTTACATCCTTCTAAAACTTTTAAAATACAAGTCTGTACAAAAATGCGAAGATAAAAATTGAAAATTTTTCAGAACTTGAAAAAAATTCTAAATTACACCTGCGTTTCACTGCCACTATGATACTTTCGATGTTTCCTATACTTTTTATGACTTCTATGAGGCAAGGTGGTATGATGGTACTGATTTCCATTAAGTATTGGATGACGGTGTAACAAGGGATGTTGCGGCGGTGTCAGGTGTCCGAGGTGGTGGATCTGGTGCGGTGTCGGCGTGTTTGAGCCGGTGCTGTAGCATCGCATCACCGGTATCGACATCGGTGCGTGTGGGTGACACTTGTGTGGAGGCTGTTTACACGGCGGCAGACGTCTCCACACTCCCATCACGTTTGGCCACCAGATCCAAGCTGCTGCTACTGCTCCAGCACTCAAAGTCACTACTAATCTCAACAGGAAAATCTAAAAACAACAAATTCGAAATTAGCTTTCTTCACCAAACCCAAAATAACTTTAAAAACTTCATAACTTTTAATAACTTTTGAAAAAAAAAAAAACAAATTTGTTAAAATTGTTAATTTGGTACCTGTAAAATAGGTTTAGAAGGTGTTCTAGGTGCAGAAGAAGGTTCAGGAGCTTTGAGCCAGGAGTCTCGTCCCCACCATTCGTAAAAATTGCACAGCGTCAGACAAATAATGAGCAAGGCGTAGAGGTTGACAAAAGCGCCAACCCGCATTACCAGACGCTTTTTGTACCTCTGCAGTTCTGCGGGTGACTTTAATCCCTGGTCCCTTTGATTGCGGATTAAAGGCCCCGGGTGAGACGGATTAAGCATCGGCGTTGGCGTTGAACACACAGCCTTCGTCACTGATGGTCGAGGCAACAAAAGGGAAGCGATTCCGATTGCCAGGAACGTCATTCCCAGGGCAAGGTACACGAATTGTGGTGCCAAAACGAGCATCAATAGTGAACGGGTACTTTGCTGACCTACGAAACAGCTTCCTGAAATTCAAAATTTGATTCTTAATATTTCATTTTCATATTTTTTGTAATTACAGTTTTGTAGTTGATTTTACATAATTGGATGAGTAATTTTTGGTAGTTTAAATTTGTTGAAATGTTGGAATGAAAGTTGGAGTTTGCAAAATTTAATCACATGTCATTTTGAAACGAGGTGAAACACGGCAAGTTTTCCAAATTTGAATTGCAAATGACTTTCACGCTGCAAGTTGTTCAATTACTCGGACACACCGTCTCGCCCTTGTTTCGCTCGAGTGAACGAACCGCGAAATTGTTAATCGTCGATAGCAATTTTTTCTGGATCTCTATAAACCAGACTAATTGCACACTTGACGTCGCTCGTATGGCTACTGATGGTCAAATTAAAAAAGTACAACACTTTTCGTGACTTGCAAACGTGCACCAAAAATTTTCCACTTCTCAAAAAGTTATTTTTACACTTTTTAAAACAAATTGAAAATTTAATAAAAGTTCTTGAAATTGTAAATAAGACTGTGAGGTTAATGTTAATTAGTCTACGTGTTAATTATTGTTTAAACTAACCGAACGTGGTAATGAAAAAAAGAAACGGCAAATGGCGTGCAAAACGTGTGTTAACTTGGAAATGCAATTTCCATAAAATTGAAAACCACAATCAACAGCAATAACGAACGGATTCATCATTTATTCATTGATACAATTCTTTTCTCATTCTTTTTTGTATTCCAGATCGTTGCGATGTGTTCTGAAAACTCATAATAAGCCAGTCGTTGGGCTCGAGATGAATTTTATCCGACTCTTATTATCCGCATGCGAATGAATTCAAATTATCGGAATCTTCTCTCGTTTTTGCGCAAACAGAGATATGTATAATTTCCGTTTGCATATGAAAATGCAAACATTTGTATAATTTCATCGTTAGAGTCCGAGTTTCGCCTTGCAGTGTAATTTGTACAGTGTATGATACCAAAATGATAAAACCAGGACTGTAATAAGCTGTTTTGCAATTTTCATCTTCACTCATTATTCTGTTCAAAAATTACAAAACAAACAGAACAATTGAAACAAAGAAATTCAAAAAAAGCAAAATTTTAATGAACACATGCAAATAAATTTAAATATATGAAATTAAAACGTGACAAAAATACAGTTTTATGTTAAATTTTGATGAAAGATTCATAATGTTAAAAAAGGTTGAGAAGGTTGAAGATTTTATTTCGTCCGAATGTATGTGAATGAAGAGTATGTTTTCTTTTTTCCATCTGCTCGAAATTTTCAGATAAAAACTTGTTGGTCAGCGTGACGCGCTTGTGGCACGCGACATCCTTTCTTCGCTCACTTTTTCTTCAGTGTCATTCGTGTTTTGTCACATTTCGATCATTTTTGTTTTGCTCGTAAAAACGTGTCGCTACAAATCTTCAATCTCATTATTTCAAATTTGTGAATTCCAACATTTTTTGAATTTACACAAACTAAAAAGAAAACAAAAATCAAAAAAATCCAAAAAGTTCAAAATTCTAGAAAGAACCAAAATAGAAAATGAAAATCAAGATTTGAAATCTAATAATCAATTTACATAAAATAAAAAAGGGAAAATTGGAGATACTGAAAAGTTTGAAACTTCAGTTGAAGAACCGAATTGGAAAATAAAACTTGTAGAAGTACCACGGTGGTTTTCGATAATGCAAGATCACGACTCGAACGCACTTTTTAAGTACGAGCTCGTCTTCATAAATAGGTCCGTGCGAATCGCGCTATCGCCGTTCACCATCTCGTTCGTAAAACACGAACTGGTCAGCGAGATAGTCGCTGGCAAGATCGCCTGGTAAATTCGTATTGCCCGAGCTCAAAATGTATGTACGCGCGCGCACTCTCCGCTCAATATCTCTGCGGTCCCATCTAAATTGCTTCTCATTTTCTTTCTTCGGGATTCCTCCCCCCTCCCTCTTTTTCTTTTTTCAATCGATTCTTTTCACCTTATCAACAATGGTGCGATCTACTTAGGTCGATCACCTACACACAAAACATTCCTCAATATTTTTTGCAACAACATTTACAGAAAATTGTTTGCAAATTTTATTTCAACACATTCCTTCATTTGTTTGCACAATTTTTGGTTGCAAATTTTTAATTGAAATACTTCATTGAAAATGAAATTTTGGTCTTTGAATGTTTTGCAAAAAGATTAGAATCAGATTGAAGGTTTCGCAAGTTTGAAGACATGATTTAAGGGATTTCGGTTGGAGAGATAAAAAAAGAGGAGTGTATTTTTTGAATTATCATTGTGTTATAGCCAATTCTATTCACGTTTTAAATATGGTTGTGTAGTATATGTTGCGGGAGCTTCTACGTGATTTATCATCGTGAATGTAACTGCTTGTTATCTTCGCTCTCGAGCGATCCTGACTCTATACACACATTATAAATGGGACTACCTTGCCAAGGTGATTGGATAAGGAAACTTATAAAGTGAAAACAATCGTTGGCAGATTTAATATACAATTTATGAGCTCAGCGGGAACATCGTCTTATTTTTACTCCAAAACTCGTTTTTCTTTGTTCGACCATTGCAATCAAAAAATCTCGTCTTTTTTCACAATCAAAGCAACAAAAAATTTTGCTCGCAAAGAAAACTTGATGTGAATCCGGTCTTGAGATTACTAATTTACCATACAATATTTATAACAAGAAAAGGATAATAGAAATATGTTCATGTTTCATTTTTTCTATTATGAAGAGGTATTGAAAGGGGATTAAAACTGTGAAAACTGTCAAAATACCCTGTTTAGATAGACAGTTTAAAAAAAGGATTAGGATTTAATTCAGTCCAAAATAGTCTGGTGCCCTTTTGTGAAATTTCGTTTTACTACCTAATCGCTCCTAAAAGGTGTTTAGGGTTTCTTCGAATTTGCTCCAAAACTAGAAGTCTTCTAACAAGAATAAAAACACGGTTCAGAAAATTCACACCTCGTAGATTCTCTTATCTGATATCTTATCAACTTGAACACTTTTTCTAACAATATAAAATTAAAAATGTAAATTAAAAATTGAAAATATCATAACACAGGTGGTTTATTGAAATAACGTTCCACTAAAATCACTTAATATTTAGTCAAAGATTGGAGTGTGTTGAAGCAATAAGCAATAAATCGACAGAGGCCGTTACAATAACTCAGTCTATAAACAATAGGCCGGGCACAATTCGATAGGTTTAACGATTGTTAGCGAAGGCGACTGTGCGAGTGTTGGACCGGCCCTAACAAACGAAGATAGAATGCGATCGAGGTAACAATGGATAGCTCGGTGAAGGGCATAATGGCCGGACGGCATCCTAGGCTCCTTAACTCGAGTCCACTCGAGCGGCCCTGTCTTCGCCTCTGCGAGAGTGCACAGCCTAAACAGCCAAGTATTTTATGTTAATACGCCGCGGCGCGCTCATGCTCCTGATAACTTATGCGCGGAGCCGCGCAGCCTCCGAGATTAGCATTTTTGAATCGGCCTCCGAGAAACACGACTTGGCCGTTGCTTACCAATTGTCCGTCCTCACTAGTTCGTCCTTTTTTTTATTTTACAGTTACATTCGCCTTTGCATCGAATATGCCTCGACTATTAGTTGTGCATACAATATTGACGCTGTTAACCGGATCTTTATGCTTATCTTTTTCAATGATTTTCTTTCAGCTTGTTCGCGGAACTTTATCTCGCAAAATTGAAATGTACATTTTTACTACAATAATTTATTCGACTCTTGGAATCATATTTTGTTTATGCAGAAATCTTTTTCGACGATATAAAAAACAATGAAACACATGTTATTGTTTGTTTATGTTCTGGTTTTTGAAATATCAAAAAACTTTGATGTTAAAGATGAAATTTTCGAAATTTGTGTAATAAAATTGCAAAAAAAGTTGAGGGCCCATTGAAGTGGTCAAGGATCTTGTTTCGCGAGAATCGTGTGACCGCATGTGCACCGAGAAACGGTAACAAAAAGCGCTCAGTGGGCACCCTGGTTTGGATTATTGTCGATAACAAGAGGTAACGCGCGTGGAGTGTTAACAAGCAGGAAAATAATACGAAAACGAGCGCGGGAGCACAATGCAAGGAAGCTCCAACAAACAAAAGCCACGAAAGGGCCGATGCGCAACCGATCGCTATCAAACTACATTTTCGACTCGTGCACGCGACCACCTTTTCTCACGACTTGCAACATTTTCAACCATGCTTAATTAATTGATTCCAAGTTATTCGCATTTCAACAACTCATTCCTACAGAAAAAAAATACAACTTTAAAATTGCAAAACAGTTTTCCTGTGAATTGTGCAATTTCGAAAATAAAAAGAAAGCTGTATTGAACGATAAATTAGATTGAAAAAGTCAGATAGAAATAATCTTGTAATTTTGATGGTCTTCTATGGAGCATTAAATTTATGATTCATCCCTACAATGTATCGTGTGTCATTAAAATATACTTGATGAGGATATTATACGAGGATAATAAATTACGACCATAATATATGATAATCGAGAGGTTCGACCTAGCCAGCGTCGATAGCAAATTAATTAAATGCAGAATAGATCTCAGCTCTTTATGATTAGATGTGAAAAAATATTAGATTACAACTTGCAGAGGAGAGACCTGGAGATCAACTTTTTTGCATTTCAAATTTAGTTCATTTCAGCATTGAAATTAAGTTTGTCGTCGTTTTGTTTTGGACGATTACTGTTTGCTTACCAGTTAATTCGTCAGCATCGACGTCTCTTGTGACTAAAACGGCGATCGTGTGAGCAGCCGGAAGTCCCCACGCTGCCACGGCTCCTACGGTTGAGAAACCTTGCTGCAGGCCGAAACCTTCTTCTTTGCAACTGCTCGCTGATCGTGACCACCTCCGGGCTACGACACACCACCAGGCACAAATCACTACCCACCTAAAAAAGAGAAAAATTCAAATTATTATTTCTTCAAAATGTTTTCTACATTTTTTAGGAATTTTACGAATTTTAGGAACTTAAAAAGGATCACGTATTTGAGTTTGTGGAAAATGTTTGAATTGTTTAAAAAAATATCTTGTATCTATAAATAAACACGAATTGGAATTTGAAGCAACAAGTTGGAGAGAAGGGAAGAAGATGAAAAAAAAAGGGAAAGACAAATCATGGGGAGAGAAATGAGACAGCGAGCAGATGATCATCTGCGCGGCTGAAAAGTTTGTTCGACGCCCGGGGTTTCGAGTTGCGAACCGAGAAAGTTCGTTTTAAGTTCAATCAATCACGCAAAGTCCAGACGAACTACACAAACGAGGCGTGCAATCGCCTAACCGACTTGTCTTCCTTTGCCTTTGGCTTTTGTCTTTCAACTTCGCTCTGCTCTGTATCCAGATCCAATAATAAACATTCATTTTGTTACAATTTACATTTTAATTTTCAACCATAAACTAGAATCAATTTAAACAACCTGAAACAAATCTTTAAACCTCTTTGAAAAACCTGATTGAAAACAAACAAAAATCAATCAACATTTGGAGTTTGTATTCTTCAAAAGTTTATTGAAAAAGTGTAAATTTTGTTAGCAAATAACGAAACAAAATCTTGAACTTGATTCCAAACCAAAGAAAACAAAAACAAATTCAGAGTTGACATTTTTGAAAAATGTATTGGAAGGTTGTGCAAAATGGAAATGTTATTTCTGGATGACAAAAAAGTAACCGAGTCAATAATTGCATTACCCAAACTCGTTTTCAGAAAGTGGCTCTCATTTCCATACCTCGCACACGTCCTGGCAATTTGAATTATAGTTCGCTTCGAATTTCGGGCAAGCAAGTTGATATTGCATTGGGAATAAACAAAACCGTCCCAGCCGGGGCAATCAAGGAGCCTTTGTCTGAATTCGTGTATGCGCGCGGCCCTGAGAGCTCGGGTAGTTAAAATCGTGAATACAACTTTTGGTCTGGCGCAAGCAAGACCGGCTGGCTCGAAAAGTCGCGAGTGCGACGAGGCGCGAAACAAGTGGCCGAGCCTCGTCCCTTACGACCGGTTTGCCGACTTTGGATTTCGTCGAACACTCATTGAATTGTTGAATGATTTTCACGCAGAAACACCACCGAGTTGCGATAAACATTACCAGTCCCAGAGGCTTTTTGCACGCTTCATTTTTTTCCTCGTACAAAATATTGTCCCGAACAAATTTGTGTATTCAATTATCCTCGCTTGTAGTCCAACATGTTTATTACAAATCTGTCACATCAGTTTCACCTGATTATTTCGTTCGAATTTTCAAATCCCAAAAATTTCATTCATTATATAAAATTTGAGAGGACGAATTTGCATTAAAAATATCAACTTGTTCAGATTTCCTTTTACTCGTTATTTTGATCGCCTGATGACGAAACAAACTAAATCGGTATCAACATTGTTGCAAGCAATCGTCAAAGTGTGAAAGCAATTGGCGAAGAAAAAAAGGAAAAATTGTCCATTTGAACAAAAACCTAAAAAAAATTTCCAAGCTTACGAAAAATTGCACCAGAACTGGCTCCAATGACCTTCACAATTCAGTTCCGGCTGAGAAACTTAGTAAAATTCCAATTACCCCTTAATCACGTATGATCAGATCGTGAACAAAAAGTTGACTCTTAGAAAGTGTGAAACAATGACAATGCACGTACAGACAAAATAGCATTACACACACCAGTTGAGCAAGACCATTGACTGATGTAACATCATTGTTTGAGTACTCGGAGCGTGTCAGGCGACAGGAGCATTACAAACCGCTGTTCACTTTGAGGAAACCTTTTCGTAACGGTCCAGCGAGCGTCGAACCGATTGCTTCCCTGGGCCTGATACTTTTTCGTCTTCCAACCTTGTATAAAACGGTCGCCCCGCCAATCAGTCAATCAGTTTTCGAGTTCTATCGGTCGGAGCAACGTGAAAAGTCTCGGTTCCAAAATGAGGAAATGGACACTGCTGTTGGCAGCACTGTGCTTGGTCATTGGGACTTCGTGGTCCAGAAACGTAGGTGACTTGGCTTTCGCAGAGTCCAAACACGAAGAGCACAGTTACGAGGAAGGAGATGGTGGAGAAAGTCATGAGGATCACCATCACGAGTCTGGCGAAAAGGGAGAAAAGGGCTACGAAGGTCACCACGAGCATGACAAGGGCGAGAAAGGTCACCACGACAAGGAGGGACACCACCATCACTACGAGGAAGAAGGCGGTCACAAAAAGAAACACCACCATGACGACGGCTATTATGAGGAAAAGCACAAGGGGGAGAAGGGAGAGAAGGGACACAAGTTCCACGAGAAAGGTCATTTTGGCAAAGGTCACAGTACCAAAGGCCATCACGAGGTTCACAAGTTAGACGAGTTCAAGAAGGACAAGGAGTTCTTTGATGAGCACCATGACGAGGGACACCATGAGGAACATGGCGGTCATCACCATGAACATGGTCATAAGAAGGGAGGTCATCATAAGAAAGGTCACAAGAAGGGAGACCATCACGAGGGACACCATGGCAAGAAGGGACATTGGGAAAAGGGACACCATCATAAGGACCATAAGGGACACCATGACGAGGGAAGCCACGAGGACCACCATCATCACCATCATGAACATGGAAAGAAGGGCGGTCATGATGACCATAAGCACTGGAACTTCAAGAAAGGTCATCACTGAGGTCATTTGGTTGTTGTTGGGTTTTTGTTTTTGTTGTTGTTGTTTGAGGAGTTGTTTGTTAAGACTGTTTGAAACTTGTTTAGAAAATGAGAAATAAAAGTGGATGAAAAAAAACCGGTTAGTTGGATTTATTTAATTGAATTAGGTAGTTTGTAGTTTGGTTAGCACGCGACGGTTCATTGTCGTTTGCATTGGAAGGTGGGACGGAGAGAAGGTTCGCAAAATCGGCCAAGTCTCGTATCCCCTGACCCCTCGTTTCGTCACCCAGACCCACGTTCAAGGCCAATCTCGTTCGCGTCTCGTTGTCGAGCGCGCCGATAAAAAGACGATACTAACGAGGAGGCGTTAACACCTTAAGGAATGCTGTACCAAAATGCTGTACCGAAATATCAAATCGTGCTTCAATTTTTGAACCATTTTTTTTCTCCTTTTTAACCTTCATCCTTCTTAACTCCAGTTTTTCAATATCAAAATTGAGGTACAACATTTCAGCTTCAATTCTTTTTCACCTTGTTATCAAACTTTTTTAATTCGCAAAAACGCTTTTCCAAATTGTTTTTCAACGTTTCATTTCGTTATTAAAATTCAATCTTTCGGAGTACAGTCAATATCAAAATGAAAAAAGGGAAATAACAAAAACCATTTTTTATTTTCAACTTAAAACTGTTAAACGAATAGTTTTTCGAGATTTCGATGACAGATTTTTGAAAGAAAATGTTTGTTTGGTCGGGGAAAAAATGTGGATAAACCGGAAAGGGACTGGGAAAGAGAGAGAGAAAAAAAACAAACGTAGCTCAGAAGAATGGGCTGAGGAGAGCCACGTGGATGGGACGCCTACACATTTCGCAGACTGTTTAATCTCATCTTGTGCGTGTATAATCAGAACGATTAGCGTGGAAACGAAAAGAGAGGAGTTGGCTGGGTGGTCGTTCGGATTAAGGAGGAACGAGCAGAAACGAGGACGAACGGAAAACAACGTAACGACTCGCTAACTAACAAAACAAACACAAAGTGGCTAGGCTGCCTGGGTCCCCCCTTCACATCTCATCTCGCTGATTATATACCCCGCAGCGAAGCTGCAGAACGAACAGACGAGACGGAGAAAAGTCGGAGGGAGAAAAACGAGTCGAGAAGGTGAGCTCCAGGTTGAGATCCTGAACCCGCTTATCTGTCGCTCGTTTCCTTCATTTTGTACGCTTCAAAGTCGTTCAGCAACAAGCTAAACTGATATTACTGGCATGCCGATGAAAGATGCGCACGGAATCTGGACACGCGAACCTCCGGGTTATTATTTGCGAGAGAGAGTTAAAATCGAAAGAGGAGGAGACCTTCTTGCGATGCTTCCCAGCTCGCAACCATTCGAGTTTGTTTTCTAGAGGATCGTGTTCCGATGAAATTATGAGGTTCCAGGGAAAGGGTAAATTGATGCGAATCGCAAAATTGTAGACGCCTAAAAGGTGCCTATAATTTATGGGAAAACTGACCCCAAGTCGTTTGTGTGCTTTGGCCAAAACAATTATCCAGCCTTTGCTTTTTCACTTAACTCGGCTGCTGAGAAATGCAAACCTTCGCGGAATTTTTACAACGCGCGTTTTACACATTGTTTGATGCGAGCAAAAAATTTCATTTTCAACTTGTTAGTTCGATTTTTTGCAGTTTGTTTGAAATGTTTTTCTCTTCGGCTTTGGTTTCTCATGTCTGCATTAATTTTAAAACACAATGTTTGGATGCCTATATTTTGCTAAGCTGCAAAACAAGCCTGAACTTTCGAATAACTCCTAAAAGTTTAATGCTCCGTTGTGATACAGGTATGCGACGTATACTTTCACGAATCATTCGTACAAATGTCACGCAACGATGTTATTATGGCTATCACATTCTCTTTTTCAAAAATAGCATTCAACCTTTTTTTATTTTATTCTCCTCTTTGAATTTTTTATTTCTTTGATTGATTTTTATACATCGAATTTTCACTTTGAGTTTTTTTCGTTTGGTTTCTACTTGACACTGCGAATGATTTAATCAACCATTGCACCTGACTTGAATTTTATTGCTGCAGTAGCCCACGTGGCGCCACACAGTACGCATGCGCAGTAGGACACGTGGCGCCGCACAGCGCGTAGCTGCAGTAGGCCACGTGGCGCCGCGCAGTGCGTAGCTGCAGTAGGAAACGTGGCGCCGTGCAGTACGCATGCGCAGTAGGACACGTGGCGCCGCACAGCGCGTAGCTGCAGTTGGCCACGTGGCGCCGCGCAGTGCGTAGCTCCAGTTGGTCACGTGACGTCACACAGCGCGTAGCTGCAGTTGGCCACGTGGCGCCGCGCAGTGCGTAGCTGCAGTAGGTCACGTGACGTCACACAGTGCGTAGCTGCAGTAGGTCACGTGACGTCACACAGTGCGTAGCTGCAGTAGGCCACGTGGCGCCGCGCAGGCGTAGTTGTAGCCACGTGGCGCCGCGCAGCGCGTAGTTGTAGTCGGACACGTGGCGCCACACAGTGCGTAGCTTCAGTACGACACCAGGCGCTACACAGTACGCAGGCGCAGTAGGACACCTGGCGCTATTGGCTGTGGAGTGGAGTTCCCGAATCGTTAACACGTGCGCAGTTAAAAAAGGTCAGAACATTTTTGAAAATTATTTCTAGTAATTAATTAGCTCTTGCATCGTGTGCAATTTTATAAGTGAGAATCTTAAAAGCATCATGAAGGTTTCAAAAGTTTTTCATAAAAACACAGATTTTCGCCACATTTTTTTTCTAAAAATATGATTTTTAAACAAATTTTTTTCATTTTCTTTGTTGTTTTTGTACTTCATTATTATCAACGATTTCGTCACAAATTTTGAATCGTTAAAATTATTTAAAAAGGCTCATGGAGTACGAGTTATGTTAGGCAAAATTCAGGAACGTTTGATATGCAAATCTTTATTTTTTTGTATTTTTTAGTAACTATATAGTTTTTCATAGTTTTTGTTTACTTGTTTATTAAATCTTAACTATACATACACATTTTTAATCATAACTAATCATTTTTTTAACTAAAGTAAATTTCACCGATGCAGATAAATTTAATTTGTTATAGTTTTTTTGGATAATTTTTAAATAGTTTTACAGATGTGCATCGGTTGTGAACAGTTGTTCGGACTTCCATAAACATTTACGCTACAGAATGCAGTCAGTTGACTATCAACTGTCCGTCAGACGTTCCAAGGGTGTATTTGGGAAGTCTCAACAAGTGTCGGCGTGATTAACTCTATCATATGAACAATATTGTATTATTATTTTTGTTATTCTTATTATTATTATTATTAGATTTTGTCAAATGTGTTTTAAGTACAACCAATTATTTGCAAATCAAACGACAACAAATTTTGGCTGTATAGATATTCTTCACTGCACTAAGCAAAATGCGAAAATTAATCAACGCAAGACCTTTTTTTACCTTGACTAGGTGCACGCGCCTGTTGGGTGCGCTCCTTATATTTTTACTTTATGTCTTTAATCTAATAAACATTTTTTGACATAAGAACTTACAGACTGCAATATCACAGATGTTGAACGAATTTATAAGTTTTGAAAAAGCCCTTCATGATGCAACTTTAGAGTTCTAATTGCAGTTATCAATTAACGAATTAAATATGCAACGTCGGGGGAAATGAAAACAAAAAGCAAAACAATAATCTCTGTTGAGTTCTGGCTGCTTGTGATTATTTAACGACTGCTGAAACCGGCTCTGTGGAACCCACGAGAGATAATAAACAGGCATTAGTAAGAAACTATAAAAATATATTATGAGTCCTAAATATATCACAGTGCCATGGGTCGTTTCAAAGCTCCTAGCATCTGCTACTTTATTCGCATCTCTTTTTATTGCGTCCTTTTAATTATTGGCCAAATGGAAATTTAACCCAGGTCACGTCATGACTTTTACGACCAAATAATTGGATTTTGATTAAAATTTAAGACATGTCAGATTTACTGGTTGATATCACTTGATTTGATGATTCAATCATTTTTTTATTTTTAATTTATATGCCTTTGTTGAATCTTGAAAGAAACAGATGGAGAAAGTAAGTTTGAAATATGAAAATAAAAAATTAAACAGAATTTAAAATTGAAGAAGTGAAATTGAAAAATGGATGGTAACAATTGTTGACACATTGTCGGCAAAAGAAAGATTCAAATTGGACACACGTGCGAGTCGTGTGACAACACTGATAATTGTAAGCGATGGGTCTTTGCGAATTGGAGTCGTCAGACCGAACCACATAACATATGTGTCTGAGATATTTCCTTTTTGAAGGCGCTTTTGCTTAAAGTGACACGTGTCATGCGTGCACTCAGAGCGTATTTCCTCTTGGCTAGTAATTAACTTGTTATAAAACTATTACATTTCGTTACACTTCTTTAAATTAGAGCCCTTTCATTAAGAAAAGTTCTTAGTATCAACGTCTAACTTTTTTATCCACTTCTTCTTAATTCCTTTTTAAAGCCCGCTTGAAATTTTTTTGAATTACTTTCTCTGATGTTTTCAGTCATTTTAAACTTCTTCGAACATTTTTTAAATAACCAAAAATCTGGAGAAAAACTTATTCAAAACTAATTTAGTCATCTTAATAAAACAATTTTGTTTGTTTTAAATTGGATTATAAAAGTTACAAGAAAAAATAAAAGGAAAAAAAAATTTACAATCTTTACATCCACTTTAGTTTATGAGCTAAGAAGCTTTATACATACAAGAACTTCGACAAGGGAAGTTCTTGCACATAATAACATTACAAGATGAGCGATATGCAAGCAGTTCAACACTCTCGTAATGTAGCTGCGAAAAGGCTATCTCGACAGACATCTAGAGTATGAAGAAAATCGTACAGACATAAATCCAACGGGGTATTGAGAAATTCGCAGACTCCCAATCGCCCTCAGTTTTATCGGCCAACTTTTAAATTCAGAAAAGAGAACGCGATATGATAGATCTGCTTTCCGGTCCCTGTTTCTATGCTTACGTTTTTTTTTTCTATTCTGTGAAATTTTTTTTCGCCATTTTTCTCGTCTCAAGTTTGTGTTCCGAACCAGTGCCGAGAAACTTTAGAGAAAAGAACCGAACAAGATTTATATTACGTTCGCGAACCAAGTGAAACGAGGAGGAAGAAACGGCACAGGTCTGGTCGAGAAAGAGGGAGGAACGGCAGAAAGCAAAACTGCCTGATTTAATACCTAACGCCTCTCGCATTTTGCAACTTGAAGGGTCACGAATCCATTTTTGGACTTTGTACAATTTTGTAACAAAATTTCAGAACAAAATAGATTTTAGAAATAAAAAAAATTGGGAATTTTTAAGGACATTCTGTTAGTCGTTTAAGTCTAGTTTTATTAATTAGTTAGGATTAATTTCTCCCTTTGGAATTTGATATTTGAGAAGCAAAAAAGAGTTTTGTCGTGTGGCTTCAAGACACTTAGTTACAAGTCGAGGAAAAACGATCCAAAGTGTCAAGTTTCGGTAGAAAGTTAATGATATTCGTTCGGTTAAAAACTGGTCGACTCTTTTATTTCTACTTTGAATCGTTATTCATTGGAAAAAGTGAAACAAAAACTGATTTCCACCCAGAATCCAAGATGCAAACTTTGAATTTGCAAAATGTGGTTCGAAGATGTAAATGCGATTTAAAACCGGATGTTTAGTGCACAGATCGTATTCATCGATTGAGTGTCGTGGGGTTCATTCTTGGATCTAAATTGTCGCAAGGTTTTTGGGTGCGATGGGCAAAAAGCGATGCGATCTTTAAACGGGTCAGTACTTATTATCTTTGGCATACGGCGCGGCTTTTCGGCGAGTTCTGGTCTCGGCGGCTTAGCTCGCAGTACGACCATAATTTACATCGAAAGAGCCGATAAACATCGCGCCCCACGTACCACGAAGGCCACGGTCGACGGGCCGCGCTGCATAGCAGCATCCCATGTATTGTCCTGCCGCTGCCATCTTGTCCGTTTCGACCAGTATCGACTGTTTTTCGGTCCTCCTTTTATGTTCGGCTTTGCGTCCCGCTTTAATGAACTACTTAAGCGATGCTCAGAAACACACAGAAACGAATTCCAGCCCTCGTTTGCATTCTTTTATTTATAATAAATAAATTTTCCCAGGCTCCTATCTCTGAGAGCCGATTGTAATTATCTCAACTTCCCTCGATCCGAACAAAACGTTTACAAGCTATATCGTAAGGAGTACAACCCCATATCGTAGAAACAGTTACGATTTTGATTGTAATAGCTACAATCACTACAATATAAACAAGCAATAAAAACATAACATTCATTTTTGTTTGTTTGCAGTATGGTATTATTTATCCAATTGTTTTTCCATAGATTCATTTTTTGTTTGTTTAGATTTTGTATTCATTTATAAATTCGTCTATTTTTTCGTTTGTTTACATTCTTATGTGTTATTTTTTGTTATTGAATTTTTTACATTTGCAAGTTGGAAGTTGAGTTTGAGTTTTATAGTAAGAATTGTTTTTATGTTTCTAAGATTGTAAATGTAAAGGATGAGGTGGAGTTAGTGCGAAAACGAGAATTGTTGGTTGTTAGTCGCTGAGTACAGTGTTCTGAGGGTTCTGAGTGACGGCGAGTTGCGAAGAAAATTGAAGTAATCACTTTGTGATACATACTTCCTTCACACCTCACTTCCCATTTTCCTTATCCGGCCCTCTCTCTCTCTCGCACTTCATATTTCTTAGTTCCTCGAGAGGATCGTGAAGGAATGACACTCCACCGGAATATATCTCGTAACAATATGTTTCTGTTCATCTTCTTGTACTTTTTTTCATATACCGGGTGATTTTTTAATTCCAACATTCATTCCTGATTCCATTTATGATTTTATAAATAGAATTTCAAACATGTTCCATGTATGGAGTCATATATGATTCCACATATTGTTTTATATATAGGACCAAATATGGACCGAATTACGCTTGAAAAAAAAGAGTTAAAAAACGGTCCTCAATAACGTGAGAACTTCCCAATCGAAGTCAGGCCATTAAGGTTCTCGAACGACGAATTCACGATTGTATGTAAGATAATACTGGTCCTTTGTTAGTGTTCATTCAAATGTACAGGATGAATAACACGATGAAACGCACACACATTCCGTTTCATTGGTTAATTGGCAATTTTTTTCGACCGAAAAAGGCACCTTTTCCCACTGTGAAACCACTTTTTAAACTACTTTTTAAAATGAATAGCTCTTTGGTACAGCTGTACGAGAGAAAGTTTTGCAATTTGTTTTAACTTGCAAAAACAAATGAAAGAGAAGAAAAAATAAAATAATGTAAGCAAACATAAATTGTGGCAACGACATTTGGGTTGTATCACACTCCACCCTCGAACGAATCTGGCCATAAATAAGCGCCGAAATAAGCGAAACTCAATTACGAAATAAGAAGCGACCAAAACACTGACAGAATAATTAACCCAACCGAGGGATAATTATTTCCCCGACTTTCTTGACAGCAGAAAAATGAGCTCTTGTGGATGATCATCTACATTCCGGTTTAAAAAGGAAGAAAAAAAGAATCATAGACATTGGGTTCGTTTTGCACCACCCGTTGGACGCTGCAAGATGAACTCTTCCAGGCCGGAGAAGTGGCAGTCGAAGGCTCGTTAGGGCCACTAGGCAAGACTCTCGCTGTTGCCAGATCGTTATGGTGCATCATCCGGAGCGAGCGCAACGTTGCGCCGCTGAACCGCCAGGAATTTGACGCGGGAATGCCGCGCTCCGGCACTTCCGCTTTTGACACAACCAAAAGTAAGAGCCAGAAGATGGCATGCTCGCAAAAACTCAATCCAAGGTGCTAGTCGCACCTCATTCGTCTGCCTAAATTCCTAGATGAAAGTCAACGATCTTCAAAAGTTTCACTCCAGTTGCCACTTTTTTTCCGAGTTCAGTTTGACCTGGTTTACTTTGACTATTTTTTAGTTTTTGTTTTTTATGGTTGGAACAATTTTAATGTTGAAGCTGGTGTAAAGATGTATTTTAATTGGGATGGAAAAAGAACTTACCAAACATTAGCAGCGCTGCTGAAGTAATAAAGGAGAAGAAAAACAACAGCACAGTAAGGACTTGCTAGTCCGTCTTGAGTGAGGTACTGCTGTTGCTGCTGCGAGATGACGACCTGATCATGAGAATGCAGCGGGATCACCGATGCACAGGCGACATTGACTCTACCCGCGGCCAGACGAATGACATAGCCGATGGCGACAACAGCATGACATACTGCTAAACACGCTATCGCCTTTTCTGTAATCATCAAAGTTACCACTTTAGTTATCGTTTCCTCAAACAACTCTTTTTCAATCTTCTTCTTTCCAATTTAACTAACTCTTACCAACTTTATTATCTCATTTTTTTTTCATTAATTAACAATTTTCTTTATTAAAAAACGAATTTCTAACGAATTTCAAATTTCCTATTTTACAAAATGTATAACATTTTAAGTTTGCAAAATTATGAAAAGCAATTTCAGATGCAGTGAAAGTTAAATGTGATAATTTTTTGATTTTTTGATCTGATTTGACAGTTTGTTTGTAGATGTTATTTTTAGTGATGAAGTTGCAGTTGAAAAAAAGATTGAAAAAAGAAAGGATTTCCTGTATTGAACATCGTCTAATATGCGTGCCGTCACGGCTACCACTGTCGCTTTCTGCTTTCGACAGCTAAGCGGAATGCGTTACGCTCGTTCAGTGTCACGTAAAGACAAGAGCAAAATTATTGGCCGTGAGTTTGTGTGCGCGTCAAGCCGGCGCTTATTAAATATCAACTATGATCCCTTTTTCTCGAATTGACACTAGTAAATTTACCGCAATTAACATTGTTCAAAAATTATACACTCGAGTGCTGCACTCGTGGCGTAACTTTTGCTAGCGTAGCCTCGTCTGTGTATCGTCCGGTGCAATCTCGCACACTTTGTAAATGTTAAAAGTATAACCAGGCATCCAGATTGCGATCGGGATTGCAAACAGGTTGGATTTCTTTGAGACTATGCAACCTTGAAAATACACTTTAACTGGTCATTCGAAAATCCCTGTAATATTTAGCGTCACTTTCTGAACTGCTAATTATAAATACGACCTATTATATTATTTAACTGTCTGTCAAAGGTCCTGATTATCTGGTGTTAATATTCTCTTAAACATTCGAATTTGCAGTTGCAGAAATTATCGCAACTTTAATTTTAATAAAACAACATTCGGGCCCCAAAATAGTAAGTTGAATTTGAATTTGATATAGAAGTAGGCAGTTTGAGTTGAAGTTGATGTAGAGAGGCTGTCGGTCTATTTTTAGTAACACAAAAGTCGACGGGCACATGTATTAGAGTGAGACTAAACTGCGTAGACGTAATTTTTCATCTCGTCTGTGCATAACGCTTGACTCAATTTGATTTTGAGATAAGACCGTTGGTGTTGAGTTACGTTTTGGCTTGTATGACTTCTTTTTTTTATTACCGGCAGTGCTGGTTGTGATGTAAGGATTTCGTGGCAGAAATAAAGTGAGGATGGCGAAGATAACGGAGACAAGACAGAGCGAGGCAAATGTAGCGGCGAATCCCTCGGCGAGTTTCTTGTCTCGCTGTGACCAAAGAATGTCAGCGTCACAAGCCGCTGCGCATCTTCCTGAACGATTCAGAAAAATGTAAAGGCCAGACTTTGCGTACCATGAGCATCCCCAGGGTCCTGTTCCGGTGCTCACCGTCTAAACAAAAAAATTATATACAATTCAAAATGTTCAGAAACCTTATAAATAAATTATTTCATTTTATTATTTTGTCTTCTCGTAATTTTGAATAAAATATTCAAATTCAGAATGTTCAGTTCCGGATTTGTACGCAGAATGAAACTAAAGAACATTTAGATTTTTCGTTGTAAATCATAAATACAAATTACAGTTTACAGGCGGTAAAATTTCAATAGACAAAACTACATTTGGAGCGAGATTCGGAAAAATAACAAAAAACGCTCAAACTCTAGATTTAGATTCACAATATTCTGAATTGCTTCGCAGAAAGAATTGAACACTTCATAAAACAAAACGAAATTTAGTCTATTGAGTCGAGGCGATAAAGTACCTAGTTTATGATACTTCATTCTAAGCAAGAAATTCTTTCTACTTTTTTTTCTTGAAACTATATTTGCGTCCGAATAATCTTCAAAGAACTGTTTTTTTGAATGAATAAGTGTAACAGGAATTTTTATCTGAATATTAATGAGAAAAAAAACAGTGAACTTCAAAGTTTCCATTGGTATTTAACAAGTTTAAAATTTTCATTTTCATTCCATTCGAAAATGTCCTAAGTTTTGTGTATCTTTAAAAAATTGCATTAAGAATGAATTTAATTAAGAAGTGTAAAAATGGTGGTTCTGATAAAGAAAACAAAAGTGCTGTCATCGCGTTCATTTCTCAAATACTTATATGTATAACATCCAGCTACGAAGATAGATAAAAAGGATGTAAAGATTGATGAGGTACGAAAAAAAGTTAATTTGATGCAGTTTTATTCTGTCTATATAAATTTGTACCTGGATTGGATTGGCGGGGCCTGGTTCACCTGGGCCTTCCATGCACATGTGTTGATGATTATTTTCAGGCGGAAATTTTGAGCAGTTCAAGGCTGTTGGCCAGGGGAATCCGAAGCCCTGAAGAACTGGATAACAACGTGCTCTAACCTGCTCGCAAAGTCCTCGACAAGGTCCTATTGGCAGTGGTACCTTTTCGGTGCACATTGGCGCGTACACCGAGCACAAAAACAGGTGCAACTGGGCACTGCAGATTCAACACAATTTTACATCTCGTTAAATCGTCAACATATCATCAGCTCAAAAGTCTCAATTGAATTTGCAAATTAGCAAAATCGCGAAGACCAATTTTAACTTTTTTGTTTTAGTTCTTTTGATAATAATAAGTAATTGTAATTGAAAAATATTAAAACTTGGAAATGAGTGCTGGCAAAAACTTTGGTTAATTCTCGCGATAATTAACACACGAGGGAATTTTCTGATTCGAGTAATTATGACTTGCTGGGAACTTGCAAATATATGCAATTTAATTTGCATTAGAATTGATATATAATGAATGCCCTGTTAAAGGCAAACTATATGTTTCCTGATTCTCAGATGATTAATTAAAATTCTTCCCTTTACAATTATTAAGACCAAAGGAAAAATTTGAATGTAATTGAATTAATTGGTGAAATCAAAAGCAAAGTGTTACGATGCTTTCTGATGTGACTTTTAATTAGCTAGCTGTGTATGGTTTAATTGCCAACTAGATTTGCCTCTTAATGTCGTGTTTAACGCGTACGATTTATTTCAATTAATGACACTCCATCTGCAGCGACCAATCCTGTGATTAAACAATTTGAAGTGCAACTTTTTATTCGATCTTTCAATTAAATCGTTAGTTGACAATTTATTGTCAGTTCATTACACTTTAATCAACAGAAAGTATTTATTGTTTATATTATCAAGTTTATTTACAACTTTCTTTAACTGGTTCAAAGTTTTTGAAATATGAAATTCTTAGATGAAATCATGAAAAATTTGTATGAGGAATTATATATAACTTGAGAAACGTCCAAAAAATGCAAATATAATTGACATTCTCACCTGCATCCATACTGAATAAGTGGACTGAACGTTTGCAAAGTAAAATCAGCATCCTTTTGGGTTTCATGACCGACAAAATTTGGCATGGTCGTCACATTATAGCCGAGGCCGCGGCACATTTCAATTCTAATAGGTTCACAAGCACCATTAGCGCGCAAAACGGCGCGCGCCAAAATCAAAACAACCGCAATCCACTGCATCTCGTCGAATTTGCACAAAAGTCACACACACAAAACAGTTAGAAAAAATCGCGAATCATCGGCTCGCCATCCGATCCGATTTTCGTCTTGATCCGGTGGTTAAGCTTTTTCGAAGTGCGAAAATCCATGGTGCACTGTTGACAAAGCTCTTGAGGGGACGACGACAACAATCACAAATAGGATGCTGGAGAAAGCGTGCGAACGCGGCGATGTCCTTCGCGCAACTGGTTGGCGGTGCGCGCGCTGCGCGCCTGCTTATCCCTACCCCCGTCGCCGCCTCCGCGAATTCACGCTTTTACCCCGTTCCTTCCCTCGAGTCCTCCTTTATTTGTTTGCTTCGAAATTTATGCACGGGACAGGACTCATGATACGCATTTGAATGAACTCTGCAAGTGCGTGCGCGTTCCTTCGCATGATTATCGAGTTCGAAAAATCAACAGCTTGTATTATCGTATATTCAGGTTGCGTTTTTAATATTGATGTCATATCGAGACAGGTTTTCTGCCATGATGAAAGAGAATCATGCTTTATCCAAAATAAGGATTTTAGAAAAAAACACATAAGAACAAAGAATGAAAGAAACAAGAACTAGCATGATTAGAAATAAAAACATTGCGACTGTAAATAAAAACGTAAACAAAGAATAAATCTATGAAAAAACAGTTGGATAATAAGTAATACGTTTGTTTGTTTAAAAAACAAGATGGAACATTATATCTCAAAGTTCAAAGTACATAACAATTTTCACACACTTACAAACTTGTTATTGATTGGATACTAAGAAATAAAGTTTGCATGTCTTGTAAAAAGATAGGTTTAAGAGCGCATAGAATATCGACTGTCTCGATGTGTATCTTGGGTGCATCTGCAAAGTACCCGCACGTAGGAGCATCACTGCAAAGTAGACACCAAAGAAGGGGTACAGGGAGAAAAGAAAAAGAGAGAGAGAGAGAGTCCCAATTACACGAAGAAAATACAGCCCATAAAGAGCCGACCTTAACCACCGCCAAACTCCGAGGTATTATAATGAGATAGCCCCTGGTTACTGTCAATGCTGAATCTTGAATCGCCCAATAGGACTCTCTTCTGTAATACTACTACGGAAAAAGCGTATTTCATTGAAATAACCCGTGTAATTTGTTCGCTCAAATTATCTTCCTAATAACTTATCAAGTTTGACGATAATTGTGGCCCCTGCTTCATTCGAATTATAATTTTCGTTGAATTAACGTATCATCCGGGCCCAATTTTTGAGACGTAATTAACAATCCACCTTTCCCGATCAGCTTCGACATTCCACGAGATAAAAATTAAAAAAAAACTTTGACAAACTAAATAAATTTGCGGAATAGAAAGATGAGCAGGTGCTGACAATTTAATTAAGGCTATTTATTCGTAATTTGGGTAGAAGTAGAGTTGTCAAAATTTTGACGAACGCAACCTGGGATAGGTTTGTTGTCAAAGTTTATCGAACAGAGATACTCGTTGAGTTTCTTCTTTTTGTTTTGCACTTGCTTTAGGCGGTAGAATTCATCGCGTTCGCGCTCGTCCATCTCGGTGGCGATGTAGCGAAGGGTGCGATTCAGATTAGGGATGAGGATGTGTCGAACTGCACTCACGTGGCGATTCGTGTTTCTGATAACTTTGTCCAAAACCATGAAACTCGCCTGGGCAGTTGACAGTTCAACAAGTAGGTTTATGGCGTGCTTGTAATTGTTTTTCGCTTTTGCTACCTGTTATTTAAAAAAAAACGAACAAAAGTTATTTTTTTTCTCAGCAAAGACTGTGAAATTGGAGAAAAACGAAACTTAGTTTCGGGAATGCAAATTTTACTTGTTGTCCTCCTCTCGCTAGACATAAATATTCGTAACGATCTGGGCCGTTTTCGTAGCACTCAAAAGTGTAAAAATCAATGCCAGACATGGTCTCTTTTTTGGTAAGAACTTTGGTCCTCGCTGTACTGACATGTTCTAATGCAAATTTGTTGATATTTCCTGCAACGTATTTGAGTTCTGCTGACGAGATGAAAGCATTTTTCATCGCTTTGCTTAGTAACGACCTGGCGTTTATTAATTTGGTTGACACGTCTTGAAAACGAGTTTGGAGTCTTTCCGACTTCTTCTGCAACAACATCTCATTTCTTCGTACGATTTGTAAACGAGCGTTCACTTGATTTTGACAACCTTTTGATGCACAAAGTGTAATTTCATGAATGGCATTCATGATTGTTGGGTTGGAAGGTTTGATTGATGTTTTGACATTTGTGAGAGAATAATTGGTTATGAGTTTTTTGGTTGTTCAGAATTCGAACTAAATTTCAAAAAAAGTCATTCAAAGACGGATTCTTGAAATGAAACAAAAAGAAAAGTTGTTTTTTAAGCACTTAATTCTTTAGAAATGAGTTTCTGCAAAAATTAAGGACCCTGGCAAAAAATTTGCATCGGCCGGGAATCGAACCCGGGCCGCCCGCGTGGCAGGCGAGCATTCTACCACTGAACCACCGATGCCTTGAAGTTACGGAGCCGGCGACTCTTTATAAGGATATGTTTCATATATAGAGACAAATTTGCAAAAAAATTTTTTTAGTTTTAAAATAATATTTCATTATTCCATATAACTAAGGAAAATTTTTTGTTTTAATTTTTGTTTCTCGAATTTTTACAATTAAATCTGGATATTTTTACGTGAAATTGACGAATTTCAGACTCAAATACAATTTAGAAGTGTGTTTGGGGTTTAATTATGATGTTTTATTCCGGAAAAACCGAATTTTCCATATAGTTTCCTGAAAACTGTTGCCAAGAACGTGTGGCGGTAAGATGGACTCTGAACTACCTAATTCTGGTAATGTAACATTACCTATTGAGTTCTGATATCATGAGTCGGTATTCATGCAGCAATCGATAAGGTTCGAATCTAGTTCATCTCCCAAAGGTAAACATGAAAAAGTTTGAAGCATGAGGATTTGAACATGGATAGTTATTTCTGTTCAAACGATTTTGGCTTTTCTTCCTTCTTTTACGAATTTTGATGGAAAGTTGAAGTCAAATTTATATAACTTGATAGTAAAAACAATACAAAATTTTGATTTTTATCAGATTTTGAATGTTTTTGCTGGACTTGCACATTTTGACATGCATTAAAGAATGAAAACATTTCATTTTATGTTGAAAAGTTATTAAAAAAATATAATTTTGTTTCGTTTCAGTTTCAATATTTGAAAATTTATATTGTTCGAAAACTAGTTATGGTACGTGATGAGAGATTTCTTGAGGTCAAACTTACACTAAGAGATACGTGCATTACAAACCGGTAATGACCCGACTGACGCCCTATCCTAACAACCGGAGCCCGCGTGCGAGTAATTTTGGGCCGGCGAAACACAATCAGAGAGGTTTTATTCTGAAATCATCTTAATTTCAGGGACGGACCCATATAATAAAACTCTCAAGTTCAATTTTCGGTCCGAATCAAAATCCAACTTGATATCATCATACCAAAATCATCAAAAACATTTTCTCTCATATTTCATAATGTTCAACGGAATTATAAAAAAATGTCAGGTAAGAAGTACGGTATACAGTTTATTTCTTATTTTTGACTCGCTTTTGGAATGTTGAACAAGGATGTCGGCTGTTAACTTTATTTATCGTTTCAGTATACAAGATTACAAAGGAATCGAGATTGGTGATTGACAAAAAGGTGAATCGCGGTGGCCACGACGAGAGGAATTGCAGCGTTTTTCTGCATCTTGGCCATTTAGAAATACCGATTCAATTCTCGTCAAGCCGCACAATGTAACAACGTGGAACCAGTTTTTTAGCGACTCTTCGTTCATTTCTCATGACAAAACCTTGCGGTCACATTTCAACATTTTTTTCAAAACCTTTTTTTATCGTTTTCTAAAATTATCATTTTCTAATTTTTCTATTCCATTACCCGGAACATATCACCATCTAAACCTCCAACAGTTGATTCTAAATTCTCTAAATCTTCATTGCTGTTTGCGATAGGTGAATTCGTGGCACATCTATTGTTGTCTCTTACACAGTTGGAGTACGAAACGAAAGGTAATGTCTTATAATGTTTGTAACTGTTAAGAGTATAACAAAGTAGATTATAATGATTCACTTTGTTTTCTTCAATATATGAATGTCGAACTGTCATTAGTCTTGATGGATATAAATATGGACTTGAATGAAATGAAGTGGTTTGCCTCATTGGATTCGCGGGGAAAAAATTTCCAATCTCTTGTTGAAGTTCATCTAATTTTCTTTCTACGTCTGACAACACTGACTGGAAAGTATTGAACACATTCTGAGAGACGTTCTGAAAGCAGAAAGAGGAATCAACTTTGACTGCTGTAACGAAAAACATTGAATCATGAATTTATAAATTCAAGTGTCTTAATTTAAGATACCTTCATTTCACGGTTATCTTGAACACTATTCATCTTTTTCACCACATCTTCTAGTTCTTCAGAGTGAACGTTGATCAAGTTTTCTAGCTCATCGAGATTATTGACGTTACTCATAATCCTTCTGTAAACACAACTTTTGTAATCGTTAAACTTCAATTTTTCTGCTTGAAGGATTTTATCAGTAGTGAAACAGTAGCTGACAGATGACTCATTGAATGCCTGTCCTGGACAATTTTCTTGAATCTGAAGTTTTATTCGCTCAACTTCCTGTCAAAATAAACTTCATCAATTGATTTCAGCAAACAATTTAAAAATAATAAATTGTAATTTATATGATACTTACTTCAAGTTTACGTTTTTGAACATTAGAGTGGTATTCATCAACTATGTCCGATACATTTTTAATTATGTCATTCAGTTTAATTCTCTGCGCATCTTTCAATTCACGTGCTTCATCAAAAAATGAACTATAACAAAAATATATGTAACAGCAAAACACCAAACAATCTATTGAAACAATTGAAAAGCCCAAATAATTATTGAAATTGTTTACCGTAGCAGTTTTAAAAGTTCTGTTTTTTGAAAACGTTCAACTTCATCAGTACTTGGAGGTAAACTGAAAATATTTTGTTAGTGAATTACAAGAATTTTCAGTGTTCAATCAAACTGATTTAATTTACTTACGTCGAAACGGTGGTTTCATCTGCCAAAACAGCTACAAAGGCACAAACTAAGATCCACAACTTGATCATGACTGTGAACAGTTTAGAACAACAGCAGAAACAATACTCAATGATGAATTTCCAATGATGTCTTTTATAAGACTAATTATGCGATACGGAAGACCTCGATATCGTGACCCTAGTGATAAAAGATGGAAATATGTAATTTCGCTGTTCTCAGCATATTACTATTGAAAAAAATATCGATGCAAAATGGGATTCACAGAACTATATGCTTCTGAACAGATACGAACTGATTTACGATTATTCAGTTTTTTTAGTTCAATAAATAATTCATCTGTAATTATATTTCCAATGCTATTTACTATGTTATGAATCAGAGTGCCAAGAATATGTTTCATTTGCAATTGCAAAATCGTTATATTTTTTCATTTTTTGTGCACAATTTTTTTCGTTGTGATTTTTAGTTTGATGGATAACATTGAAATTGTTGATGCATTTCATAATTGACACCTTACCAAGTAAGTTGAAGTTCATGCGAGCGTATACAAAAACGTCTTATAAACGGGCGGCGTAAAATGTGAAAGTGTAGTGCACCGCAAAACGAATTGGGCTTTGATTAGTAACGACAGCCCCAAGACCGTGCAAAATTGTCGGAATCGCCGGAGCGACTCACATTGAAAACAAAGAGCTCGCAAGATTGCATTGTCGGTTAGACCTTTCCTTCTCACTCGTCTGCTTCAAAGTATATCATTATGGTCAGCCGAATAGATTCGTCTGATCATTTTTCATCATTCTGTATATTTACCTATTCAGCAACACGTACACCACTGTAATTTTTAATTTCACGTACAAAACAAATTGGTAGCTCACTCTCGAGAAGAGAAAACACAAAAACCAATTTCAAAACTTTTCCCTCTTCAGAATTCTCTTTTCAATAAACTTTCAAAATGGTAACTTTTGGTCACCAGAAATTGGATGAAACGTCAATAATTACTCTGATTTTGAAAAAAAGAGAGAGTAAATCTGTCCGAGACAGAATTTGTACTTTTTTTGGCGTCCCGCTGATCAATTCGTGTGCCCGGATCAGCAGGGCGTCGTATTTTCTTTCTGCGCCAGGTCAGTGCAAGGTAGAAGTTCTATGGTGATTACCTGAAAGTACGTTTTTCCACATGCTAGAGCCATTGTGGATCGACGTACGGAACGCCCATCTTCGGGACGCACATCAAAAGTCTCTATAGGCGTATCAACTTCAGAGTGAACGAAATTCACAAACTGGTGAGACAGGTCGGCCCTCCATCCTCTTTGATACAACCGACTCCGAGTGGTCGCCTTCATTTTTTCGTTCCACACACAAATGCTAATTACGCGCTTTGTCCGCTTCACTGATTTTTATTGTTTACCTTTTGTTTATTGCCTTTTTTATAGCAGCTTCGACGGGAACAAAAACGGACATGCTAAGATGTCGAATTTAAAAAACAAATTTGAACTGCGCATTTGAGGGAATTATAAAAATAAAATTAGGCCAAATTACAGCACTTGATATTTTTCTTCCTTTGTACTTGGGTTTGCCAATGACGGATCAACCCTTTCAAAGTGTACACCGCACTATTCGTAGAAATTCGAAGGGTACAGAATGGTATAATAGAGTTGATCAAATCCTCCAGCATCAAACCATTTGCTGGGCACGTCACGGGACTTATTGTGTTGTGAACTTTGAAAAGAATTGTCAAAAACAAGACGGTATGATTTGTTCACGTTCTTGAACAGGGCAATTCCAAATTACAAGCCCTGAAATGTAATCAACGAACAAAAAATTTTCAAAAAAAAGTATTACAAATCATTTTTTCAAGTTTTCAAATACTAAAGAAAACAAACAAATTCGAATAAAATTCAATTCGTTTTTTAAATTTTACATTTTTCAATTCGTTTAAAATTTTGCAAACAAATATTTTGGTTTGTAAATTTCGTGTCCTTTGAACATGTTGAAAAATGTTTCAGTGTTGAGGGTTTCATATGTGGTCCCCAAATTACCGTCATTAGATCAGTGAGACCTTCATAAAGGTACCCAAAAGGGTCGCAACGTTTATAATGAATCTGAAGACAGCTCTACACGATTTCTATGTGCGTGGTCCATTGTGATGATCCGGGCCGAACCGAGCATTGCCGATCGCTGCCGACCAAGAGCGCCAAGTGGTGAACGTACTGTCGGCAACCTGCGCGGCTTATGTCGGCATGGACGGCACGTTAGTTTGTTTCAGACCGCCGAATCGATAAAAGTCATCACGAAGTGGTCCCGGTTTCTCTCGCAAACATTCCTCAACGAAACTTTTTCGTTCATAATGAACAATCTGCGAACTCCTATATTACATTTACAACATCTACGAGTTTTTTTAACGTGATTCAAGCCAGTTTCAAGTGATTCAAAAATTACAAATTACAATTTGACAGTGTTTCGGAAAACTTGTTTTTTGGAAGTAAACAAAAGTTGGAAAAAGTTGGAACAAACTGTGATGTGAAAATCGGAAGATGAAAGTTGGTCAGGTTAGTCAGTTGGAATCTCGGGGTTGATGCAAATTGGTCGAGCCGGTGTGTTATAGATGAGGGCGGTAAACATGCGTTTCCGCACGTGGATTGCGATCGTTTTCGCATCGTGCTTCGCCCCGGTGACAGGATGGGGGATCAACCACCCAGGCCATCCTAGTACTAACACTAAATGCGAGGTTCTTAATGTTCCCTTGTGTCGTGGTTTGCGATACAATCTCACCGCTATGCCGAACTTTATGGGCCAAGAAGATCAGCTGCAAGCGGAACGAGGAGTGAGTTTATAGTTCCAACCTTTTTTGTACGATAAAGCTATGCTTATCATTAGAACTTCTCTACCTAATAACCTTTTTCTACCTTTTTCAGTTCCTTCTCCATTAACCCTCCGCTTTTTAGACTCTTCAACTCCTTTCCTTTCTTGTTTTATTCCACCGTTAAAAAATTGCAAAGTCTAAAATGAGATTGTTAAAAAACTGCGCAACAGTTCATTTTTCTTTCTTCACATTGGTAATTCTTGAAATTAACTTTAAGAAAATGAAATAAAAAATGCTTTTTGTAGACATCTCAAAAGTTTATGAATAGTTCAAGGGTTCATTGAGACTATATTTTTCAAGGTACATGAATAAAAAAGGAACTACGCAGGATTTGAACTTTTTTCATAACTGAGAGAAGGCCTTTGTCGGAGCAGCGATATTCCACCCGCGCAATCTTTGTCCGATCATCTATCGGGCTTTGATTGCCTCCTTGCTTCGATCTTCTTCCTCCCTGTAGTCCTTTTTTGGTTCTGTCTGCCGATTCACTCCCATGACAACTCTGTATCTACTTATCCTAACTATCCTCTCATATCAGCTGTTACATCTTGTTGTACTTGCAGCGACCTTGCATCTTACATGATGTGCTTGTAAAACTACATTATTTCGTACAACATATGACTCACCAAAACATTACAACTCATCATTTCAACATCACAAACTTCCTTCGCCTTACAAACTTTTTCAAACCAAATTCTAAAACTAAACGAACTAAATGTTTGTTTACAATACTTTGAAAATATTGTTGAAAAATTGTTTTGCAAAAATGTTTGCGAATAATTTTGTGAAAACAAATTTGAATGAATAATTGCGAGAGATAAATAAATGAAGGTAAAGTAAAAAAAGTATAAAAAAGAAGCGAAGGAAACAACGTGAAATTGGCTTCTAATTGCGTCTCCTGTGGAGAGTTGCGGAGGGAGAAAAGCGTGAAGGAGG
>JAGTPF010000029.1:0-20001 GCA_020615435.1 Telenomus remus | reverse complement strand
CCAAAATTGTGGCTGCTTTTATTAACAATTCAACATTATGAATTGAATCTACCGTATGGTGGACAATGGGAAGGTGAAAACTGAATTGTAAAAGAGACAAAAGAACAATGACGAAATTTATGTACAATAATTGCATTTGAATTCTCGCTTCTTAAACTTGACTTGATTCTTGCCATTTGAAATGGTTTATACAACTTTATGTTTTTTTATTAAGTAAAATCTAAATTTGATAATGAATTATTTTGTTAATCAATTAGTTACCTGTACGCTGGCTGTGAATAATACGATGGCCAATAAAAGGTTCTTCATGTCTGATACGGAGTATTTACATAAAACTTGTTAAACTTTATATTTCCAGGTTGTTAAAAAATTGTTTTTATTTTGCGTTTAGTAAAAAGTTTGTCTTTTTATTGTTATTTCATTGAGATGACGAAATGAACATTGACACTTCGCAGATGGTATTGAACTGTATCTGCAAATAATACCTACCGTAAGATCGTGAATAAGACCTACCCAGATCTTAACTGGATTACGAAGCCAAAAGTAATCGATATAATGGAGAACAAAATGAAGTTAGAGAAAAATTGATTGTAATTGAAAACATTGCCAATTCAAAATAAAAAAATATTCAATTGTAATTGTCAAAACCCTATATCAAAACTCAAAATTATAATTTTTATCTGATTTGCCCGTTATCAAATTTAGAGTTACCGTAATAACAAAAATCCAAAAAATACGATGGTCAACTCAAAAACTTTGTTTCTTTTTCAAAAATACTGACTGTACGAAGAATCTTAAATACGAATAACGCAAGAGCTTTTTCGCGGGCTTATAAAAGTTATTTAAACGCGGCTCCCTAGCTTTACCTCGCGTTGAATGTGGTATTTGTTGGCTGCTTAGCGTTGGCTTTTAATTTAAGGAGCAGACAATGCTGGTCATTTAAAGAGTGTCACATGTGATACAGATTGCATCTTATGTTGTGTTCTCATGTGTAAGTTGTTGCAGATTCAAAACAAGAAAGTATCCAAATCACTATACTTATCATTCAAACTTGTCATCTTATCAAAACACTTAATACTAAATTAAAAAACAGCGATTGCTAATTAGCTTCATTATACAATTTATTTTCAACATAACCTGATCTCCTACTTTTTTTATAACAAAATACTTTTATCACGACTTATCAATAAACATTTCTTTTAGCTCGTAACTAGATAGCCATTCATGGAAAATTTAAATAAGTGGGAATCATGCGACGTTTTTGTGTTGTGTTCACTTTTATCGTACTTACGTTTTTTACCGTCTTATTTTTATCTACGATAATGAGTGGTAATTATTTTGAACAAATTTAAACGTGAAATCGAAATTATCGATTCTGAGGGAAAAAATTGATAAGAAAATTGAATTATTTTAGCGCGAAACAAACGGTTTGATGATAATGACTACATGAGAGATGTAAGAAGACAAATCCCGTTGAGTTCTTTCAAAGATTCAAATAAGGATGAGTTTGAATTTACCAAAGATGTAAGTATACTTTTAAAAGAACGAGAAACAATGAATGTTTATTTTTAAATTTAAAGGTTTCTTTTTTATTCAGAATTGCGAGACAATTCATTTGGCAATGATCTGTTCTGGATACAATTCAACTAGAAGTTTAATCACAGTAATTAAATCCGTTTTATTTTATCGTTCAAAACCGTTGCATATTCACATAATTGTGGATCGAATATCTGAACGGAGTTTGCAAATGTTATTTTCGACCTGGAAAATACCTGACGGTGAGAAAATAAAAACAATCATTTCAGAAACTATAAACAAACTGAAATGAAATAATTTTTTGTTTCATTTTTTAGTTTCAATATCATTCTACGACGCAGAACCGCTGATCCCAAAAATCTCTTGGATTCCAAACCGTCACTACTCCGGAGTTTATGGACTGCTAAAACTAGTCCTACCGGACGTGATCAAGGAGGAGAAAATTTTAGTTTTCGATACTGACATCACAGTTCTGACTGACATCACAGAACTTTGGGAAATATTTAATCTTTTCAATTCGTTGCAATCGTTAGGTCTCGTTGAAAACCAAAGCAACTGGTACATCAAGTCGATTTACAATAGCAACAACCCCTGGCCAGCTTTGAATCGAGGGTTTAATACCGGAGTGATTTTAATGCACTTGGATCGTCTCCGAAAAAACAAATTCGCCAACACATGGACCACCATTGCCAAGGAAATTTTGAAGGAAATCAGCGAAACGGGATTGGCTGATCAGGATGTCTTAAATGCCGTGATTAAATTTCATCCGACTATTGTTTACCAGATCGATTGTAGCTGGAATGTTCAGTTGAGTGATCGCAGCTTAAGTGCTTCGTGTTTTCAAAATCGTGACAAAATTAACGTAAGTACGTAAAACAGGAAAACATAGAAAACTAAAAGTTTTTCGCGTGATATTGATTTTAATTTCTTGTTTCAATTTTAGATTATACATTGGAACTCGCCCCGAAAACAAGACGTGCAGATAAAAAACATTGAAGAATTTCGTAAGCTACATGAAATTTTCCTTGAACTTGATGGAAATTTGTTGAGGAGAAAATTGCTTGGCTGTACGAAACACACTTTCCAACCAATAGTAAGTTTTTTCAAACGTACATTAAGGTATGAAAAACTTGAAAACTGTTAACAAAAAAATTACAGAATCGCAGGATTGATTTGTGCCACAAGTTTTTAAAATCTGCAAACACCTCTTACCGAACTCATTATTTTTATCTTGAGTACGAGTATGAGAATTCGAATCCGGATGTTGTCCTGGTGACACAAACTAGTGCAGATCGCATTTTATTGCTGGAAGAATTGTCAAGACACTGGCCAGGTCCCATCAGTGTGGCTCTGTATCTTAGCGATGCAGATGTTGAAAATTTCGTTCAGTTTATCAGAGAGTCTGATCATCTTAGGATGAGGAGAAATATTGCTTATCATATTGTTTATAAAGAAGGAGTAAATTAAATTTCAATTTCATAAATTATGAATTTTAGCAAATTTCAAACGTTATATTTTTGATCTAATGATGTATGAAAATTTCAGGACTTTTATCCCATAAATTATTTACGAAATGTGGCGATGGAATTCACAACGTCTAGTCATATTCTTCAATTAGATATTGATTTTTTACCTCAACATGGATTACGTGAAACTTTGATACAATACATAAACACATTTGGATTCAGTCATACAGATAAATATGCATTGATTGTACCAGCATTTGAAACTCAGAGATACAGGTAAATATTCAGAAAAGTTACACTGGCGCATAAAAAATAACCAATTTATTGCTGTTTTTGTTACTTTTTCTGCAATTTTTGTTATTGGATTGTTCAAATTCAATTTCAGGTTCAAATTTCCATCAACCAAAGATGAGGTGATTAAATTATTAAACCGCGGTATAATTTATACGTTCAGGTACCACGTTTGGTCTCAGGGCCACGCAGCGACGAATTATAACTTTTGGAGAAATGCTACAAAACCGTACGAAGTGAGTTTTTAGTTAACAATTCAAAATATCGCAAAAACTGGCACATAAATTTGTTTCATAAAAAATGTGAAAGGGGTTTTTTTGTTTAATAGATCGATTGGGAGCCTGATTTTGAGCCTTACGTGGTAGTACCAAAAACCAATCTGAAATACGACACACGATTTGTCGGGTTTGGATGGAACAAAGTGTCATATGTAACTCAGTTAACTGCAATGGGGTACAGGTACCGAAATAAAATTCAAGCTTGAATATATTTTGAAACGTAAATGTAGCAAAACATTTTAGATGAAAATTAAGACTGAACTGTAACATTCTCGCAGATTTATTGTTCTGCCGGATGTGTTCATAATTCATCGCCCACACTCTCCTAGTCGAGACATCGGTAAATTCCGAGTGGATGTTACATACAGAAGGTACATGAGTTATTCTGCAAAGTTAAAAAAAATCCAACTTCCCGCTTGTTTTTGTACAATATTTATACTTAATAACTATTCTAGGTGCTTGAGAAAATTGAAAGATCAGTTTATAAGAGAACTACTGGAGAAATATGGTCCGAATGTGCTGATGAATTTAAAAAATGTTCAAAAAGTCGCCATGTAAGAAACTCTCTATTTTTGTATTAGCTAAATCTTGAATAAGTTTTGATACGAAAACGATCAATGACAAATAAAAACGAGAGGTATATAATTTTTTCTCGATTTATTTCAAACCTTAAAAATTAACATGCAATATAGTAAAAGTAAATGTACAAAACTTGAACAGTGTTTCTTAAGCTAATTTATAAAAAGAGGACTTGATCATGGAAAAAAGACGTTGATATAAAATTAGTTTACAATATGTACACTCGTAGGAATACACTCTCTCCGGCGATTGAGAGTTCATCACAAATAAATAAAGCGTTTTCGTTATTACAAAATTGATTGATCAAGCAACTTTCAAATAGTTGGTTTCTGCCATTGAGAAGAACAGATTTCGAAATTCCCGCTATGTACATAATTTTATACAACAAACGTTTCAACTGTCACTGTACAAAAATCGTCTCCCGTATCTGTCTGTTTGCTGGTGATTCGTCTTTATAATTACAAACTTATTTGTATAAAAAAAGGCAAATACATTCAGCCTCATAAGCACTGTACATCACGACCGTTGACGTTTCTGCGTCTCAGCGTACTTTTTCAACAAAGTACTGAAGTCGTCATCGTTATCGTTTGATCGCCCGTTGCTCCTCTCTTCTGCATGAGCTTTTCTGCCATCCAAATCTGAGTATTCGCGTTGGCAAAAAGCTCGTCTGCCTCCGAAGGATACTTCTTTGTAAGGAAACGATTTGTCCTTTTTGCTCTCCTCAATCGCGTCGAAGGCATCCTTCCTGTTCCTGAATGTGACGAATCCGTAGTTGTGTCTGTAACAAAAAATCGAAAAATGTATTAAAAACCTATTCTTTGATGATTTATTTTTCAAAGAAGGAAAAAATAAAAGCGATAATGCTTACCCATCAGGTTTGAATCGTAATCTGATACAATCAATAGACCCAAAGGAGCGGAAATTATCATACAAATCGTCCCGGGTAGTTTTGTCAGTGAGGTTTCCAACGTAGACAACTCTACGTTCCTCAGTTGCTTTTCGTTCCTCCTCCTCTTCTTTTCTACGTTTCCATTCGTAGTCTGATCTTCTCGACTCTCTGTATCTCGATTCTGAGTGGTGACTCCTGGAGCTGTAGGATGATTCTCGGTAGTTTCTCCTACTGGAATAACTCCTTCTGTAAAATAAAAATATGAGATTTAAAATTTCAATTAAAAAATAAATGTTCCTTGTTTTTTTATTATTCACATCTGCTAAACTTACTTTGAGTTGTCAGAATAATAAGACGAATTCGAAGATGACCGAGACCCATTGCTGGAGTACACAGAAGCTCTATAATTGGGTGTCGAGTGTCTGCTGCTACTTCCAGAACTATAATTTGAACTCCGACTATCACAACTGCGCGAGTAATAATCCCTCGAAACGTCTCCAAGTCCGTGTCTCCTCCTGTTCGGACTCGGACTCCTGGACCGTCGATATTTCCTCCTGTATCTGCGACTATCACTACTATCGCTGCTACTGCTTCTGCTCCGACTGCTTCGACTGCTGCTCCGACTGGAATCTCTTCGTTTCCGTTTGGCACTGCTGCCCCTCGAGCTGCAACCATCATCCCTGATCAAGGACACCGCAACAGGTTCCAAAGCCAAGTTCTGGTTACTGATTTGTTTGTTATTGTTTGAGCTTGGCACTGGTTCACACTCGTCCTCTTCGATTTCTATCACAGGGATGAAATCTGGACTGCAGTCCTCGTCGATTTTGATGACTGGAATGATCTCCTCAGTTGGAAGAAACTCTTCATTGACAGGTTCTGAAGATTCTTCAACAGTCAGTGGTTTTCCAAGGTAGGATTCGAGGGTGATGTCGGTCTGGCATCCTGAATCTTTCTTCTCCTTGACTGAGCGGATTTTCTTGATGGTTTCAGTTGGATAGGCGATGGAGTGGAAGCCAACCTCGCAGTGGCCAGGATTTCCAGTGTTTGTGCTGAGGTAGTACAGGTCGTACATCTCGTATTTGGTCTTGCTGGGGTCCACAGCTTTCCTTTTGAAATAGCTCTGAAGGGAGATCGACTTCTGTTTTGAAACTGCCGGTGCTTTGACCTCAGGAATAGATTCAGTCTTCTGGTCGGGTACGATGCTTTCCATAGCCTCTACTTTTGGAGTCTCAATTTTCGCAACAGCACTTTCCTCTTCAGTTACCACTTTTTCAATTTTAACTACAGGAACGGAGATTTGTTCCTGGACAGGTTGAATTTTGTGAACCTCAGTTTTCTGCACTGGAGCTTCAACTTTTGGCACCGGTGTGGATAGTTTTGTTAGAGGCACTTCAGTCTTCTCAATCGGCAACATTTTCTCCAAGGCTTTGGATGACGAAACCTCAGTCTTCTGGATTGGAGCAGGAACGCTTTTCTCGATTGCAATCTTTTTTGCAGGAACTTCAGTCGGTCTTGGCTTCAGTAAAGATCGCGAAGATTTGACTGGTCGGGGTTTGGTAACTTTGAGAATTTTTGAAGCTGCGATTGGGCTCAGGCAGTAGTCGTGGTCGATCTGGATTGCCTCCAACATCCTCAGTTTTTCAGTGTCGACTTTTGGTTTCCTGCCTCGTTTCTGTGAACAGAAAAAAAAAACAAAATAAATTATTACTACATGTCCATGAAGAAACCATTTACGTTGGCAGAAAATGAGTAAACGTAAAACCTACTTTCTTCGTAGGATCTTCCAGCTGTGCAGGAATAACAGTGATCGAACGTTTTTTCGTATCCTGCAGTTTTGTCTTTATTCTTTCTGAAATCTCTTTAGTTTCAGCTGAAATGTTAAAGACAACCATTACTTCTCTGTATCTAGTTATCATTTTCTGTGCCATTTTTTATCTTTTATATCAACTATAATTACCTTCTTTTTTCATCGATTTTAATGCCACTGGTGGTGCAACTTTTTTCTTCTCACTCAGCACAGTGGGAGAAGTTTTTGCCTTCATAGCTGCAGACCCGCTGGACTCGCTGGACTTCTTTTGTGGTTCTGAACGTTTCTGCGACTCCGAGCATTTCTTCGGTTCAGAAAGTTCCTGCAGCTCTGAGGGTTTTGGCAATTCGGAGACTTTCTGCGACTTGATTTTTTTGACCGGTGCCACTTTTTTGATCTCAGGCATTTTGCCTTTGCCCTTTCCACTGCCTTTCTTGACGCTGCTTTTGGTCAGTTGAGTTTTTCCTGACTTTCCTGTCTTTTTGGTTTTAGCACCTGTCCTTTTGGATCCCAGCTTGCATGAAAAACCTTTCGACGTTCGCCTGAATGTCAGTTTAATTGGACTGCATTTTGGCGGCTCCACTGGCGGTTGGGCTTCTGGCTGAGGTTGTTCAGAATCGGCTTCAGGCAATTGAATGTTTCTCAATTCCGACAGAAGGCCATCCTTTGTACTGAAATCATAAAAAAATTCATATTAATGAATGAATTATTTTATCATTTAACGTCTAAACACACTTGAAATTTTAATTACTCAATATCTTTTTATCAATTGAAAATTTCAATAGATTTTAATAGACTTGCAATATGTGTATATAAGTTCATCTGATGGAAAATTTTGAAATTGATTTTTTTAATATAAATCTAAAATTAAAACTTACAAGGGTTCGGATGGAGTCCAGTTTTGGAGGAGATTATCCAGAAAGCTTGGTTCCGGGATGATTTTCTCTACATCCGGTAAGATGTCATGAAAATCTTCCTGTAAATCAAATCCAATATTAAAGTATAAAATAAAAGTAAAAAGAAATAGTCAGAAGTTAATAGTAGAAAATAGTTTGTGTGATTATAAAAAAAACATAAATATACAAGTAATTAAAGAATTCTTTTAAAAGATTAAGTAAGTGATAAATCTGGTAATCTCCTAGGTACTTGACGATGAATCCGAAAAATAATCAAGCAGTTCCTAGGAAATGATAATTGTTGAATTATAGCAACACTGTAACGAGACCAAAGCAGTATGAAATTACAATGCATTCTGTAAATTCACCATCTCTCCAGGTCCATGGTCGTTGAAAATGACAGAAGAAAAAAGGAAAGTGAAGAGAAGTAATCAAAATAATATCTTACCAATCCCGGAAAACTTAGATCCAAATCTAATGGTTCTAAGGGTTCATGGGACTCTAACTGCTCTAAGGGCGGGAAATTTGTGAACATATAGTCATAGAGCATAATTAGACCAACCTGTAACAGAGGAAAAAACGACTTTAGAGTTTTGAATAGAAGCTATAGAGTATGAATCCATTTAAATTAATACTACGCTAGATACAAAAGCGATATTATGACTGATAACGAAAAGCTAATCGAAAAATCTTCCAGTGGTTTTGAGACGTTTAAAAATAAACAAACCATGTAATGGATTATTTTATTTTTGTACCGCAATAAGTATTTTTTTCTTTCACAGATAAGTATCGGATTATTCAGGTAAATTTGGAGGAAAATATTTCTTTTATGTGGAAAAAGATTCTCGAAACATGAGTCATGAAAACATCAAGGGCTTTGCTGGCGAATGAAAGTGAAATTTTTTACATTGAACAAAAAAATGTTTTACTCATTATATCTATGCAAATAAATTTGTCAATGACTTTACTTTACGGTGTCCCCGATGTATTTGTTGAAAAAATTTGTTTTACATACATTACTTAACTTCGTAATTCTAATTTATTATTATTTAAAAGTGTATTATTATTGAATAAATCAAGCTGACTTAAAAACAATGCAAATTTTAATAAACAAGATATGTTTGTCAGTTATCAATCATCAAAACTTTAACGACCAGTATTTTTTACACAAAAATAAAAACAAAATCAAAAACGAGAAGTTTAGAAAATTCAACATAGTAGCAAACCAATAATTATTAGAAAACCAACCCAAATTACACGTAGAAGTAACAGTCAAAATAATAATTTAAATAAAAAAATGTAACCATTCCAAAGATTCGCGTTCAGAATTGAAACCCGAAACTCTACATAAAATTCGGTCTAAAAACGTGAGCACAAAACCCGAAACCATATTTGACCAGCAACTACATAAAAGTGAAGCAAAAATCTACCACAACGATCAACGACAATCATCTGATAAATGTACCTTATTGTCAGAATCCTTCCTTAAATGATTAATCTCGTAACAAAATCCTCGCGAGTTTATTCTTCAACGCGAAAATCAACGGAGAGGTTATGTGTAAACATTGACACTGCATGTTCAATGAAAATAAAAAAAGAAACCACTCAAATTAGTATACAGATAAAAAATGTATAAAAAAATTAATTAAAAAATTTGGTTATATTTAAAAGATTCACCGTGATGAACTGAAATAGATAATTACACTTAGCACTCTTCGAACAGCGGAAAACGGTAAGTCTGTTTCTGGACTTCACGTGTGTCGGTTTGAGAACTGTTGAGTTGAGCGGCGTGAACATCTGCCCGCAACGCACGAGGTCGATTCGGATCAGAAACACCAACGTTCACTCACAAAATATTACTTTCTTACACGTGTAGCTCCACTTGAAAACCACGTAAAACAAAACTAACACTAGGCTTCCAAGAAACTCGCGACAGTCGCGACTGGTCGCGACGTAAAGTTCCTAGTTGGGACCTTGGTTCAACACCTGCTGACATCTACGGTAGCAGTTGGTTGCAGTTGCACTGATTCGAGTTCCACGTGAGGCCGCTTTTATGGACTGAGGACGGACCGGCCCCTACTACCCTCTTTTGGGTCCTACTCAGGGGAGGGGCCTGTAAATTTAGATGTAGAGAGGGATACCGACCCTCCTCTCCCCTCTTTTTTAACAATTTTTGACCACTAAAGGGATCGGGAACAATGATATGGGTTCGGTCTAAATAAGAGAATGAAGGCTGGGGGCTAGTGTTAATCTTTTCATTAAAACAACCCAAAATGAAGTTTTGGACAAATTTGAAAGTATAGAATAAAGAAAAATTCAATATGATATATATGATAAATATGATAAATATATAATATAAAAAAGAGATATTAATCTTCCAGAGCTCGCGTCGTGCACTGAGTGTACAGGCGACAGTTTTTTCTCTAAAACTATAGTATAAAAACACATTTTTTCACTTGGAAATGTTCATGTATTCTTCATTCAAACCGTTTTATATAAATATTATTTAAAAAAATCCGACATTTCTACTCAAATATCAGAACAAACCTCATATTAATACATCCGTGCACCGACTTTTTCGTTCACCTGCCGTGTCATTATTTTATCGTTTTTCATTGAATTAAACAAACTTCAGAGCTTAAAAAACTATGTTTGGATAAATGATGAAATTTACTATTGTTATATTGATTGTTTAGTTGTTTATGAAGTTTTACTTTGTGAAAATAAAAAAATCTACATTCGAGCTCAGATCATCTGTCTTTGTCTGATTATTCTGTATAAATCATTATTATTTATGATAAATTATTTAAAAGTCATTGTTTTTTTAATAAAAGATTAGAACATTTAATAATTTTCTAGAATATTGTGTAAAAATATCAACAATATTAGGAAATATTAATGAAAAACCAATTGGTGCACTCAGTGCACGACGCGAGCGCTCGTGTAATTAATAATTATTAAAGATCGCGGTAGCGATCAAAACGAGACAAAGATCCCTATTAATGTTAATAACATTTAATTATTAATTATTTTGACGCAAGCGCCGGAAGGTTATAACATTGATCCTGTCAGATAATAAGGAATTGATTAGGGAATAAAGTATCAAGTCGATTGAAACTTGACTTGATTGAACGATTAAAGTTATGATATATTTTATCTGTGATACTTTATTAGTGGGTGCATGGAAAATCAACGTGAAAGATAGAACAATAAATGAACACCTAATTTGTTGTTTATAAAATTTTTAGACTTGAAGAGCGATAAAACTTTGGTAACAAAATGCTAACCGAAAATGTTGAATTTGTTAAACAGAAAAGTTCGAAGATGTAATGGGTAATACTTAATTATATGTGACGGCCAAAATGACTTGAAATTTGAAAGTGAGCAGTAAGTCAATAAAATGCTATAGTCAATTTCTAGAACAATATTGTTCGTTCGTGCTTCCAGTGTAAAAATAAGAGATTAAATTAGGATAGTTTTTCGTGGTAACATCAGCTATATATAACATGTTGGAGCTATATAATATTGAAAGGTGCACCTTTTTCACATGCGTGAAATTGTACTACCTGTTGGTACTTCTAAATGTTTCTTAAGGTGGGACTACCGCGGAATTTGTTTTCTTACAAAATTAATGAAACTTTCAGAAAATGATTTTTAGGTATTCGTACACCTGTTGTTAAAATTTTATAGACATCTTGAGTTTGATAACGAAGATATTTAATCTTAAAGTTGCTCTCATTTGTTCAGGAAGGATAGGACAGAACGATTATATCCGCACATTTTCACACTTTTTTTCAATAAAATTTGTTTTACTCTTACGAATCGATTGATCCAAATCTAAGTGAATTCTTGAGTTTTGTTCTCAAAAGTTATTAGCAATCAAATGTGGCTAAATGCGAACTTTTATCTTGCTTTTATACACGTGAATAGTACGGCTGACTTTGTCGCGCTGGCTCGAGCCAATCAGATCTCACGCTCAGTACAGTCGGTTAGAAAAGTTGAGACCGATTTTTCGATATTCTAACCTATACCAACACTTGCAGTATCAGCATAAATTTCTGTAATTTTTTGTCGCACTAGTTCCACCTTAATTTACAATATTCACACTCGACATCCGGATTTCATACGCTTAATTAATGTTAACAAATATAATCATATCTTGGTTTTCAGAAAAATTATTAAACATAGTAATGAAAATTTTTTCTTGCAAGAAGTTATTAATTATAAAGATGATTTTTAATCATTCTTTTTTGAATTGTTTTTCATAACCACAATGTCATGCATGGTTAATTTGCACTGCTTTGATCTAAACGGACATTCCTATAGAAACGCAGCTTTTGTTAATCCCAAGTTAATCCCGCGACCGCAAAGAAGGTAGAAAAATTTCTTTTCATCCTCTTTCACATCATAAATTGTTGTACCAAAGTTATCTCGGTTTCAATTCTTTACACCAATTAACTTTGCTACTTTTCTAAGCGGTGAACAACAATAACAGGATTAAGGAAAAGTCATAAATAGAGTATATTCACCAAAGGTAAGTAAGCCCCGACCTAACAATTGTCCAAATAAGTTGGGAGGATCCTAAACAAGCACTGTAAAAATTAACAATATATCAAAAACGACAACTTCAAACGAGCAATTTTAATTTAAACATTGTGAATTTTAATCATAGCGTGAAAAACGGACAGCAGCTATGACGATCACGGTAAAAACAAACAACAACAAAATGATCAGGTTAAAAAGTAGCGCTGTAAAATTAAACAGAATCAAAAACAACAAATCATGACAAGCAGTGTAAAATCAAAATTTTGTAAATTTAAACATAGCGTAAGTAACAAACATTAAATATAATAATCAATGAAAAGATTTGACTGAACTAAAACTACAATTTAAATTACAGAGACCAGTTTCCTACAGCCTAACTTCACTTTGACAGATTCGGAACGTTTTTTTTTCAGGAGTTGGATGCACTGACGAACAATTTTGAAATAATTTTGTTTAAATCAGTTGGGGAATCCAAACAAGGTTTGAAAATTTCTGAATCAAAATGAATAAAACGCAGCACCAGAATTAAAATAAAATGCATTTCAATGAAAATGTATGACAAAACGAGTAAGAATAAATAAGCAAATGAAATTAAATTAATTGATGAATTTTGTGATCTTTGTTATTGTTTTTTGCATTTGTTTGTTAGTCGGAAAAAGTTTTTAACAAAATCGATTGGTTTTGTGCTCTTTGTTATCGTTTTTGTATTTGTTTGTTGATCAGAACAAAGTTTTTAACACAATTTTACAACAGTTTTAACTGTTCATTCAAAATTCGCGCAGTCAGATCAGAATCTGACAGTCAGAATTTTCTCCACGTACCCACTCCCTCTTTCATAAAACCGCTGAACTATGTATCTAGCAACTGGACCATAACCTTAAAAACGAACACTGACGTAAGATCTGTCAAATGTTTACATCTGTCGGTTGACAATCTTCTCGCAAGTATATCTGTTTTCATTGGTATTTTTAATTAGAAACCAATTATATAGTCAATTAAAAAACCAAAACAAAAGTCTTTGACATTCTCGTCTCTCTTTCAACCTGATTTTCTATCGAGAGAAGAATAAGATAGACACTATATGGAATGTCAGATCGATGCGAAAAGTGACGTTACGTGGCTTTGGATATAAAATGTTTCTCTGTGAGTGATCTTCAAGTTGATCTAGTGCGAGTGAAGAACAAACAAAGAAAAGAAAAAGAAAAATAAATAAAGTGCGAGAGAACTTGTTGAGATGGATAAGATGTCCTTAGAGGGTGATGTGTTTGACAACAACGAGGCGTATATGCCTCACGATCTTGAGAATGATGTTGTGCAAGAAGTGCTAAAAACTGGCACAGATTTGCGACAGTATTCTAGGCAAATCGAAAAAGAACTGAAGGAAGTTGAAAACAAGTCGATCCAGGATTACATAAAGGAGAGTCAAAATATCGCTAGTCTTCATAATCAAATTACTGCCTGTGACAGCATCTTGGAGGTAATTTTATATCAAACAGAAATTTAATAAATCAATTTCATGAAAAATTTCTCATTTCGAGGGAACTTTTAATTAATAAAATCTGAATTAATTAATTTCAGAAAATGGAATCAATGCTGCTCAACTTCCAGTCGGATCTGGGAAGCATAAGCACTGAAATTTTATGTCTTCAAAGGAAATCAATTTCGATGAGTCAACAGTTATCAAATCGTCAAATGATTCGCGGCCCCTTGAGCCAATTCATTGAAGACATGACAGTATCAGAGGCTTTGATCTTGTAAATATGTCTGTTTCATTTCTTCAAAATTATTCCAACAATCAAAAACTTAATTGTTTTATTTAAAACTTTTTAGAGGAATCATGGATGCTCCAGTTACAGAAAAAGAATTTCTCACCCAATTGCAAACATTAAACCACAAAATCAACTTCGTCAAAGAACAAAGTTTCAAGGAATCAAAATCATGTGCTGATGTAAAGGAGATTTTGGAAAAACTCAAAGTCAAAGCCATGGCAAAAATTCGAACGTATCTGCTCGAACAGATCTATAAATTTCGCAAGCCCATGACTAACTATCAAGTGCCACAGAATAACATGCTGAAGTACAAGTTCTTTTTTGAATTTGTATTGGCAAATGAAAGAAATGTTGCTGAGGAAATTTGCGGCGAGTATGTCGACACAATGAGCAAGATTTATTATTCTTATTTCAAGTCATATTCTTCTAGACTTATGAAATTACAGGTATGAAAATTTGAGGATTGATAATAATTAAAACAAATTGATGACAAATTGAAATATCATTCTGGTTGATTTTCAGTTTGAAGAAAGCGCATCGAAAGATGATCTGATGGGAGTTGAGGACACAGCTGGCCGTGGAATTTTCCACAAAACCTCTTTGAAACATAGAGGAACAGTTTTCTCGATTGGCGCACGGGGAGACGTTTTAACGACGCAATTAGAAGCGCCTATCATTGTTCCGCATACAGCTTCTAAGACCCGAGTAAAATTTTAAACAAAAATATTGATATTTTATCAACAAAACTTCTTCTAAAATTGTTACTGTAATAAAATTTATTATGATTCAATTTTCAGTATCATTATGAGGCATTGTTCAGAAGCAAACAATATGCTCTTGTTGACAACGCCTGCCGGGAGTATCTCTTTTTGACTGAATTTTTCAAAGTTCGTGGTGCCCAAGCTATGGACATTTTCAATCAAGTGCGTTTCAATGTTAATTTATATTGTCTCATCAAAAAATTTCTCAATTTTTCTTTAAGAGATTTGAATTTAACTTTAATGGTTTTAGGTGATGGGGAAAACTCTGACGTTAATGATGAAAAACATCCAATCTTTTGTCGAAGACTGCTACGATACAATTGCTTTGTTCTTGTGTTTGCACCTTGTCATGCGATACCAATTGACATGTCATAAAAGAGCCGTACCTGCTCTCGATAAATATTGGGATAATTTGCGTTCCATTATTTGGCCACGGTATAAGTTCATATTTTCTCCAAGACGTTATGTTTAATGCATAAGATTCACTTAACAACCCTCTGTTTATTCACACGAATTTAGGTTTGAGCACGTTTTTCAACTGAACATCCAAAGCATAAAAGATTGTGAGCCCATGAAGTTCCACAAAGAAACCGGTCCTCATTATGTAAGTTAATAGAACACCTAAGAAGGCAAAATTGAAATAGATGCGAAATTACAAATTAATGAAACTGATGGAAAATCTTTCACTAGATAACACGAAGATACGCTGAATTTAGTGCAGCAATGGTAGGTGTAAGTGAAGGCTTTCCCTGTGAAGGTGCCAATCAGTTATTAGCAGAACTAAGAGAAGCTGTCCAATGTTTCTTACTCAGAATGGCGGCCATTTTTCCACAAAGAACTGAACAACTCGTTTTTCTTATCAATAACTACGATCTTGTCCTTGGAGTATTGATGGTAAAGAATTTCTCATCAAACAATGAAAATAATTTATTATTTTCGTTAGTTATCAATACTTTGAATTTTACACTTAGGAACGTACTCGAGACAACTCCAAAGAAGCGGACAGTTTTCGTGAGCAGCTAAACGCTCGTTCAGCTGAATACGTTGAAGAAATTCTAAGTCCACATTTTGGTGGGATCATTCAACTTGTGAAGGAATCAGAAGCTTTGATCGAGAAAGATCAAACCGAAGATCTGAAACGTCAGGAAGGCAAAGCAATGGCACTTGTTCAATCATTTACAAACAATTGGAAACGATCGCTGGAGGAAATCAATCGTGAAGTACTTAAATCGTTTCCTAGTCTTGTGCTCGGAACCTCACTGGTGCAACGAGCTATGACCCAGCTTGTTCAGTATTACAATCGATTCCATAAAATCTTACCGGTGAATGCTCGTCCGCAACTGACGAATATTCATCACATCATGGTAGAAATCAAGAAATACAAGGCCAACTATTAGAAATGTAGCAACTAATAATATTTAAAAACAGAAAACAATTAGAATCAAATAATTAATGAAAATCGAATTGATCACAAAATGAATCGATTTTCCAAAGTTTTAACTTTTTGTTCAAGTTCATGTTTTTATACATGTTTTTATAACTTATTTGTAATCCATTCTAGTGTTACGTTGCAATCTCATCTTTTTAATAACGAAAGTTTAAGAATGACAATAGACATTTGAAGACTAAAATATTGTTAGACTTTATTATAAAACACTATACGTCCTTTTTTTGGTAATTTTACATATTCTTATGCGATTTTGATGGCCGTTTATTCTGCTTATTTATAATGCAAAACTATGTAACGTTAATCGCTTCAGTAGAATGCGAAAGTGTTCGAAACGAATCATAATTGCTTGAAATTAGTTTCCTTCGATGTGCAACGTTGAAGCTGATGGTTGTATTAGAAACGACTGTTCATTCATATCAACTTAGTACATTTCTTTCTTCAAAACCTGTTCTATAAAAACATATGTCTTCGAATTTGTTTAGTTTCTACCATACTCTAGTCTCGCGAATCAATCGAGTAGAAATTGTATATTTATTCGCAAGCCAAAAATGAAGTTAACTGAGAAATGTAATGACTAATTTATATCAGATCCATGTAAAGGATAAGGAGACAAATAAAGTCGTTTGCAATCTGGAAAAAAGTCTGTACATTGTTTTATTTATAAAATACATAATACTAAACTTGTATACATGTGTACGCGTCGTTTCATTAAATATTCGTCAAACTTTTGTTAATACAAATACTACGAGTCTACAATAATTTTCCAAACCATAAACCAGAAAACACAAATACAAAATGTTACCGCTTCTCACTACGCTCAAATCCTAAAACGGACTTTTAATGAAACGCAGCGTGTGTGCCGTGTTGATGATAATGTGTGTACCATAAATTAAGATATACATTTAATAACTAATCGTTAAGTATCCTTTTTCTCCGTCGTTCGGTCTTATGGCATGTTAAAACTCAGTTCACGAAAATGAAGAAAAAAAAACTTGAAGTGCAGCCGATTTGAATGCAACAAGCGGACAAATGCTCGGTTTCAACAGAATGCGGGGAATTGGAAAATAATTTTTAATTGTCAACTCATTTGATTGTGACGATTGGCCGAGCACAAAATTTGTTTTCTGCTGATGTTTTCCAGGCAATCTTTCCTCTCTGTACATTCTTGTCCATTTGATTTTGGCTTTGTCAAAGCGACAGTTTCATTCGTTGTTAATATTTGTTTATTTGTTTTTGTTTTTTATAATACTCCATCTATTGCATGTAAAACGCCGTTCGTCGCTGGAACATTGTAGGTGATAACTCGAGCGTCATTGATGCGAATTCGACCTGAAAAGAAAAACGTTTGAGTTTGCTAAGTTAAGAAAAACAGAAAAAAATGTTTAAATTAATGCAATTTTCTTTTCACTTTTCTCTTTCGCACTTCGGCTCTTAAAACGTTTTCCGTGATTAGAAACGAAATACCTTACATCATTTCTGCGCGATTATCTCGCCGAGTTGATATAGCGGTTTTGCGATTTCTCATTTGCGATCCAATTCATCTAATTACGATGGTACATTATCCTGTTATGTAAAATTTTTAGTTGAAAAAATTATGTTCCGGTGCAAAAAAGCGAAGAGCAAAAAAACTGCACCAGTTTGGCTTATCGCAGCGAGCCAACAATCTTTAATATTAACGCACGCTAAACAACTGGGTTAATTGAAGCTGATTTTTTTCAGATACCTGGCAAAAAGTGTGTATTCAATTCGAAATTGAGAATTTATGTATTTCAATTATTGTTCTCGCGATTTATCAACCAGTGAAATATCGTTTCACGGATCAGCTAAGAGGAGATCAGTTGCTTCAGGAGCTCATAAATTTGTCACTAAAAATTTTCGGAATGGAAAGTGCAGGGTATCAAGTTTTTCTTATATGGCAAATGTTTATCTTTGAAATCGCACCGTGTTGTACGTTTGAATGCAGGAAATAATTTCCCATAGTTTTGCGGGGGTTGCGTAACAATTTTTAAATCAACGAGAGCGTGTGGCTAACCGTCGGAAAAGAAGAAAAAGCGAGAAGAAAAGAAAGAGCGTATGATAAAATGTGGCGTGTAGTTTGCACCCAGGTCGATATGAGAATAGTTACCTCCATTTTTGTGAATGTGAACTGGCACGTTTGTTTTGAGTGTCTCCTTCTGGTGGTAGTACCTCATTCCGGCGGTGTACATAGTCGTGGGAATCACGTGTTTCGAAACAATAGCTTTCGCGGCTTCGGCGCCGTCGGCCTCCGTCCAAACGGGACTCTCGTTTTTCACCGCTGCTTGAGCGAACGCACTATCCGTCGGCGCAAAAACGGTAAACGTTCTTGTCGCAGCTGAAAATCATCAAAAATTAAACATCTTGTTCAATTTAATACCTTTTCGCAAGTACAAGGGAGAAAGTCTTACAAACAAACTTTTTTTAAAAATTCTAAAAATCATTTTCTTCATTTCTTTGTTATTCTCATTATCGAACAAAGAAAAGTCAATGAAAAGTAAATTAAATCAGAGTTAAAGTTAACTTTAGAATTGAACAAAATTAATATAAAATACGACCAATAAACTTGGCAAAAAAGAAATGTTTGAAGTGTTTTTTTCATGAGTGTCCATAAACTGTTTGTCTTTATGAACAATGAATTAAAAATCAGCGTAATCTCATCCTCTTTGGATGATTCGAGGAACATTGCGAATGCAATATCTGTGCCACTTTCTCTGTTGGATGCGCATCGAAAATTTTATTACACGCTGCGCGATATCAAACATAACAACCGGACATCAGGCTGGATCGTCGAGACGACTTTGTCGGTCGAACGATGAGCCATCACCCAAGGCGGAATATGACAATTAGAACGAGCGCAACTTTCCGAAAGCTAGTCGCGTCTCAGCTCGTTATTTCAAATTTTCAACATTTGCATCGCTCTATGAACTTTCGTTTTGTGAAAATTTATCGATCTGCTATAATCTAAGCAAAACATCTAGTCTTCGTAAACCGTAGGACGAAACTTACATTTTATTCTCCAAAAACTGTTTTTGAACGAAAAAAAATGACAAAAATGACAAAAAACTAAAATTTTATTTTGTAAAAGAAGAAGCTTTTTAATGGTAGAAAATAAATCAAGTTTAATTTGCAATTATCGTTGGAACTAAATCCATGTATAATTTGCCTATGCGACGCTATAAATATTGCAGGCGAGAGAAAAAGTTGCACATAATTTGGCGTAATAGATGCGACTTTTCATTCTAGCCGACACCGCTAAATATTCGCCACTTTCTTTGTGGCCTCGGGAAACTGTCGTTTTCATATCAAATTAGGTAAAATGTTTGTCGACAAAGGTCAGCAGGGTCGTTTAAAGGAGCTCAAATTATATTCCATTTCTTACAAGAAAGTGTGGGTTCCATTCCAGATGCCTGTACGATTTTGAGGAACGTTGTGAATCTTCGTTCACGATCTGCCTGCAGGGTCTGAACCAGATCTCCAACCGGAAGTGGGAACATTACTCTGTCCACGGCGTGAGCAATGCCCTGGGGAATTTCCACGTCACGTTTATTGGGCGCCACTCTTGCTCCATTAATGGTTGTTACCTGGACGGACAAAGAGAAAGAGAAACGATCAAGAAAAGAAAAATAGTCGGACGATTAAAATTCGCACAAATTAATTGAATCGAATCAAAATTTCTCCTGACATTCCTCGAGTTGGAGTTTGTCAATCAATGTCAA
>JAGTPF010000028.1:0-20001 GCA_020615435.1 Telenomus remus | reverse complement strand
AAATGAAATAAAAATTTGAATTCATTTTTATAAGATTTAATTAATGCAACATTTTTTTTTATTTTGTTAATCAAATTGGAATTCAAATTCAAGTTATTAAAAAGAAACTACAACGGAACTACAAATCATCTAATTGCTATGATTAATGTAACAAGAATTTGCCTAACATGTGAATATAACTGTATATATGATGACAAAAAACGTAACCTTAAAATTAATAACTAAAACAGTTAAACATTTTGAATAAAAACATTTAGCAAAGAATCAACGAAGAAACAAGTTATCATACAATAAGTTTATTAAATTAGATAATTACCTTGTAAACAAAGATAAAAAAGTATGCACAGCGTAAATTTCCAAAGGCCCATTTTGGTGTAAATAATTTGACAGGAGCAGAATTAGTTAATTGCACATTTGTTTGTCGGGAAATGTTGTATCACATTTGTAGTTCACGATTAAAAAATTGTTACTTTTTCACAGACGCGATGTAAATAATACGTTTAAAAAATATCGTCCAGGTGACAACGCCCATCCACCTGTTAGACGCCAAGTGTTCACAACAACAGTTCTCAACTTGATGGTTCTTTTGACACAGTCACAGTCACACTTCTCATCACAAACAAGTTTAATACCTTTTGTCGATAAATTAGAAATTCTTTCTTTTAAAATTCCATCCCTCTGCTCTGTTGTTATATTTTCGTTCAAGTTCATTATTTCATCTGAAGAATATAGTTTAGAACAAATTATTTTTCTACCGTTTCAACGATCAATTAAAAAAACTTAAGATGTAATAAATTGCAACTGTAAGCTGTCACAACAAACAAGGTACTGTCATACGTTATGTTACGAAAATCATTCAAAAACAAATGAAAACGTGAATTCGAGGTTATGCTCGATTATTGCAAATTGTGTTTTTTATTAAAACAATAGTATATGTAATTTAACATAATTTTCAAATTCAAATGAACTTCAATTTTGTAAGTACAAAACTTATTTTTAGGGTCGCAAAAAAAAGTGTCTCAAAATGGTCAACAACACACTTCCTCAACTAACAAAAGCTGTTTTAAATCGTATGTATCTGAGACATACGATGTGTACAATTTTAAAACGGAATTTTTGTCAAGCAAAAGAGGAAGAGAAACTAATGGTGGACTATGAATCATTTTTGAAAGCCAGCAAAGTTGGGGTGGCAAGTAAAGAGGCAATCATAAGTACCCTTCGTCTGCCACGAAATCATGTGGAGAATGTTGTTAAACAATATCCATCACTAAAGAAAACACCGCAAAGGGATATCCTGTACAATTACCAGATTTCGATCAACAGCTCCGTATCAAAAGATACTCTCCGAGAGCACGTGTATTTGCTTGCTCACAGTGACAATGAATTGTATAAAAAAATCAATGTTCTCAAACAGTACGGATTGAAAATGGACGATGCAATTATGTTCGCCGAAATGTCTTTGTTGCATATCACTGATTTTCTTGCGTCTTGCTCGTTTGAGAAGCTCAAACCAGTGGATAAAATTAGTATGATTTGTGATAAATTGAAAGTAATTAGAATTTGGATTTGTATATTAAATGAACAGTGTCAGATTTAGTTATTGAGTTAATCGAGTTCATTTTTTCTTTTTCAGTCAGATATGAAAACTGTCTGCATATATTTTCGAAAAAATCGGTATATGAGGACACAAAAAATGCATAATTTGGAAGAGAAACTCATGCTTCTTCTAGGTATGGTTATACTATACAAAATATTAACAGAAGAAAGTGTTAAATACGAAGGGACAATCGGTTTTTTTTAAATTAAATCTTCGTTTAAAATTTATTGAAGATGTGAAAATGTATTTGGTCTTTTATTTTTACAGATCACAATTTCACAGCAGATGCTATCTTAGCAGACGGTTGTGCCTTATATTACTCTCTGGACAAAATGAAATGTAACTTAGATCTAATTCACACGTTTGGAATCAAAGATAAAAGACTGTGGATGATTCGGGCGACTGAAAAACAGCTGGAGAAGTCAGTATTCATAATAATTTAATTTATATTTTATATGTTGTTGTAAGCAAAATCATTGAAACATCGATATCATTTTTAGGCACGCCAATCGTTGTGTAGACCACAATAAACATAACTTTGAATCATACATTAGTGAGAGTTTCAAAATAAAACCAGAAGAAGTTCAATATATGATAGAGAAAAATAAATCACTTACTCACATAAGTTTATCGAAACTGAAAGAGATTGTTGATTTGCTGACTGAATACAAAGTCGACCCATATTGGTGCATATTTTCAACTCAAGTTTTTCTGAGGTCTCCAAAAAATTTGCGAGAACGGGCGGAAAGGGTGAAAAAAAAGTTTGGCATCCTTCCCTATCGGCCGTACTTTTTGCTGATTCCTGGTGAAGATTTCGAACAATATTTGCAGAGGGATACATTGTGAGAGACTAATGACAACAGTTTTTGTGAAAATGAAAGGACAATTTTTTTGTAAATAATGTACAGTTTGTGTTAAATAAAATTTTGTTTAAGGAAATTGAAAATTTTCTTTTATAAATTCCGTTTTCATTATTTCTGTTAACTTTAATTATTTGTATGAAATACAGTTTTTTTTAAAAAATGATACATTTCTGATGAATTTGAACTTCTGTCACCGAAGTTTGTGATTCCTGGTTACGTTGCTAACTTCAGAAATAAACAAATCGAACATAACCTTCAATGAGAAACAGGTTGGAATTGCCTGTTTTCTTTTATACTGAAATGAAGATAGTGAACAATAAACAATATTTTACAATTAATAACACATATTAAGACAGAAGTATCTCCAATAAAAAACTAATAAAATGGATAGTGCAAAACAAACTGCAGCTGTGACATACTCCGAAGTGAAAAGTCGAAATTCTGAAAATGCAAAAAATACTTCTGAAGCTGATACCACAGATGAAACGGACCAGAACCAATCAGCGTACCAAATTAGGCCACAACTCTACGAAAAGTGCGTAAATATCATTTGTTTAAGTCAAACCATTTCATATCATTATGACAAATTTGTGCTTTTTATTTTCAGATTCAAGCCTTTGTCAGCAAAAGAAATGATTCACAATGTTTTGTTCGATCAGTTGTCTACCAAATCATATACCAAATCCGAAGCTCCTCAGTGGTGCAAACAGATAGCTGACATTATAAATCAAAAAATTAAAGGTAAAACACTAACAAATTGATAAATAAAATACTAAGAATGTTTATTCACGTTTCATTTTCTTTTTAGAAATGAATCCTAATAGGTACAAATTTATTGTTAATGTTGTTATTGGGGAGCAAAGAGGAGCTGGTGTTAAAGTTGGAACACGTTGCATTTGGGACACTGAATCAGACAGCTACGCCTTTGATAATTTCATGAATGTGAGTAATCGCCATTATTTATTTATCTGTCAAAAACATTTTGATCATATTTCAAAAATAAGTAAAATGTATACAGTTGAAAACTTTGTGAAAGTAATTTTAATTTCGAATTAATAAACAGCAGAATTTCAGTATGCTATTGATCTTAAGATAATTTTAACATTGATATTTTTTCAGGACACACTATTCTGCGTTGCTGCAGTCTACGCGGTTTATTTTTACTGATCGTTCGCAAACATTAGAACAGCGCTAAAATGAACTAAGCTCGAAACACAGTCATTTTATTATATGCACTCAATGGAAAACCCAAACAGAGCCTAAGATTATTTTTACGTTGAGGCACACACTTACATACTGTTAATGTGCAACTGAGATTACAAAAATCGTTTGTATAAACTTTTGTCTAAACAAGTAAGTTATCGTCGCTAAAAATAGTTCAAGTGGCTAAGTACTAATTAATATAGCACCATAATTCACGGATCTTTTGTACTTATTAGTACATATCTAATTGTAAATATGTATACATTTATGTTTAAGAATATTTATTACTTATTACCTAAGTTAGAATTATTTGTCTCGCTCTTTTTACATCATTTTGTGAGTTTTATAACGATGAAATCTCAAAATTTGTGCCTTGAAAAACTGTTATACAAATTCTAAAAATGTACACATAAACTCGTACAATAAAATGTTGAGACAAAAAACTATGATTTATAAAAATATAATAGTTTTATCAAATTTCAGCTGATTAAAATTTACGGGTTACAAGTCAAAATATAAATAATAACAGGGCACGCGCATGCATAGCATAACTAAATGTTAATAAACGAGAAATTTATAATTTATAAATTTCAAACTTTGATTGCCGATTTTGTTCAATCCAATGAATCTAAGGATTAATTGTACATTCTGGTTTTAGTTTGAGCAAAGTAGCATTACAACAATTGACTTAACTTAGTATTACAAATAGGCACGCATCATAAATTCGTTACGTCAATATGCAAGTGTCATGAATATGCATCGTATATAATCAGTCAACAATTATTGTAAGATTACATCAAGTTTATTAACAACGAAAGTATTTATAATAAGACTGTCACACATATTCCATATATATTTTTTCGATTTTTTTCATATACTTTTTCAACATATTATTAACTCTGTAATAAAAGTATGTAAATACACTGAGGTTTAATTTCAGAATCTCGTATCGTATATTTTTCAATTATATATTAAACTTTCTCGTATCCTATTTCGATTGTCAGTGGTGTAAGTAAATTTCAAAATAAATAGTTGCTCTCTTTTTTAACTTTATGATCATTCAAAGGAGTGTTTCATTGATCAATAAAGTTCGCTTGAAAATGTTATAAAAATTGTTATCAATTTACATTATGGAGCAGGGTAAGGCACAACACAGGGGCAAGCAAACAGGTACAACAGCTTTTCCGGAACGTTTTTTGCTCTTTTCCTTTGCCGAAGCCTCGTATTGGTACTTGGCCTTTGATTTTTCCCAGCCACCCTAAAAACAATTTCATTGTAGTTTACTTTTTCGTTTTCAACCGATTTCGCAGAAGTAGCTGAACACTTTTATGACAAAAACGTTCTCAAAAACTTTTAAGAAACTCACTCCAGCTTCTTTCACTGCTGAAGATTCTTCCTTCCTTGTAAGTTCATATCCAGGTGGATAGTAAACAGGATTCACGTTCTTCCTGTCCGGTCCATCAACGAAGTCAACTTCTTTCTTCGTTATTGACGTCTTGGATACGGTCTTCTCTCGTTTATCAATGTCTTTCAGTACTTCTCTCTGTTACACAAATTTTTACATTAAAAAAGTGCGAATTTTAGAATCTCTAACTTTCAAAAACACTTATCAGACCTATACGTACAATGTTGTAATTTTAAAGTTTCTATTTTGCATAAATAACGACTCACCTCAGTTTCCGAGAATGAAGCCATGAGATCTTCAAACTTCTTAGGAGGCCCTTCTCCATTCATTGGTCTGCTGGGATACACCTTAACACCTCCAGCAGGATAAGGTCTGACAATATGAACTTCACTTTCTGGACTCTTGTAAGTATTCTCATACTTCTCATAAACCGTTGTTGTAGTAGTGTTCGGAGGAGCAGTGCAATAGTAGTTGGTAGGAGGAGCATTCCTGCTGGAAAATCTTTCTTCCACGCGATCCACTGTCTTAGTAGTAGTTTCCTTCATCATCGGAGGTTCCTGGTTCTGGTAAATGACGGTCTTCTCAGAATGGTCGGTGAAGTCACCGGGCCCTTTTGGTCCATACCCAATATCTCCAAATCTTTCATTTCTAGTCACAATATTTCTGTGCTCGAAAGTTGGAGTTGCAGTGTAGTAAGTCACAGGTGTTTCCGTACGGAAATCACGCTCCTCGCGATAGTATTTAGCTTCCTTGTGGACAGACTTGGTGCTGACTTCTGGAGTTGAGGTCACGTACCTTACCGGACTTCCTGATCGCTTTTCGTTGATCTGAGATAATTATTTAGTTGGAAAAACGTTAGTTAAAATCTTCAAGGCTTTAGTTGCTTTAAAATATTAATACAAATGTTGACACTGAAATCTTTGAACTAATCAAAGTCGAAAGCTGAAAAAGTTAGGGCTGATGAAATTCATGTTTCTTTGAATTTGATTTCAAACTATGATCCAAAACTTGAAATACATCTCTCATCTGACCGAAGTCAAAAGCTGAAAAAGTTAGGGCTGATGAAATTCACGTTGTTTTCAAACTGTTAAGATGAGCAACATTTCGAAGCTTTTTAGTCGAAAGCCAATTGCAAATCGTGAGTGAACTTTTAAATCTACCTTGTTCGATGATTTTGAAATAAAAAAAAATGGTTCTACTCAAAATCATCGAACCAAGGACAAATCAACATACTTTTTCAACTTGATAAGTGACCGTCTTTTCGGACGCGTCTGGCACGGTGTAGGTGATGATCTTGTCGCCGCTCTTAGAGAGGCTGCTGCTGGACATGTATTTGTCGGGTGAACCTGGAAGTTCGTATGTGTAAGTCTTGACGGTCTTAACGACCCTGGTATTTGGTCCGGGCGCGAGATTCGCCGGAACGGGGGGCGGAGTTATTAACTCCCGGTTAGTGGTTATTTCTTGCAACATACTTGAGTCTAGCACAGTCGTCGTGATTGTCCTCTCCCTGGGCTCCGAACGATAAGCTGCAATTAAATTCGATGACACATTTTTTTATCCAATTTTTTTCTACTATTGATCAGATTCAATTTATCCTCTCGTTTTTACTCACAGCTCTCGTGATGATAAACTTCCTTGTGTCGTGAACCTGGCAGTGGCGACGCCTGCCTCGAACCTGTTCTCGTCATGCTGTCGCTATAGTGCTGTAACAATTTATGGCGACTTAGTCCTGGTCAATGCAATGCCTAGAATGATACTAAACTAGGCAACTCACCACTTCCTTGTGACTTTTCTTCGAAACTTCCGGACTACGTTCGCGAAGTCGAGAACTTGAACGAGATTCTTCAAAAGTGTTGTCGTGATATTCACGGTCACTGAGAACAAAATTTTCTTCTTTCAGTTTGTTTGTTTTCAACTATTTTCGACATTTATTCATGCTAATTTCAGTGACATTGATCAGTCACCAAATGGAATTCGAAGGTTGGGCTACTCACAGCAAGGAAGTACCGCTTTTGGTCTGCGCTATTTTATCCAAATCGTCCAACTTCCAGGAATCTAAAATTAGAGATCAAATTTTACATCTCCATCGTTTTAGATATTGCAAATAAAAAAAGTCTGCAAAAAATTCCAACATTTTTCTCCTACTGAAGTCACTGGGAGACAACACTGAGCTAACAAAAGTTCAATTCATCCTATTCATTTATTTTTACAAGTTACGTCAGAAGTTAGAGCGTACAAAAAAATCAGTCACTAATTAGTCAGTTGGGAAGGAAAACTTGATAGAATTAAAAATTTGTTAGCACACCAAAGTGCAGGGCATTTGAGCGTACAAATACAAGAGATGACTCGAAAGCTGATGTCACGCACTGTTATGGCTATTGACTATACTTCGACGCTTGACGAACGGCAGGCTGCGTTTGTGTTGTTTCTTTTTTTTTCGCAAATTTTTTCAACGCAATCAACCGTACTTGCAAGGCCGTCGTACACCTTAAAAGGCGCGATCCGATCGACTCCCAGCGCTTGATCCAAAACGATCCTGATATCTCCTGTAGTGGCAAGAAGATTTCCGGGAATCCGAGCCCATTAATTATATATTTCGCAAAAATTTTTTCCCTCGCGAACGAATTTATTGGCACGTTTGATCCAATCAGACCAAAACACTTTTTTGGACCAGTTTGATAGAATCGGGTTTCGCGTTGGTTCGAGCAGGTTGAACAATTAAGAAACAATCTCGCACGTGAACACTGTAATTGAGGATAATTTGCGAAACACAGGGTCGCACTTGCACTCACCCATTGGTTGTCCATTTAAGTCCTTATTGTAATGATAGGTAACTTCTCTGTACGCCACTGTTTTACTCTGACCCGGTTGAACCTGCGGGACAAACACTTTTAGTTGATTTCTTATCACCACTGAAATAGAATTCTCTAACTAAACCTAGACTAAGTCTGGATTAGTGAAGTTGCAGAAAAACTTTTAGACTTTTTTTAAGTTGAAAACCGAACGTACGAGTAGAGATAAGAGCAGGGTTCGATGTGAACAGGTGGATTTGACAAAACAAACTGACGCTTCTTGAGCCTGATTTTAACATCAATGAACAATCGCGAGAATTAATCGTGACGCGTAATCATCGTGGGACGAAACCACCAAGCCTTATAAGATCGGCAGAACCTTCTCGGCTTGTTTAAACACGAATTACTTATTCCGCGTGCTGCGTTTGAAAATTCGCGTTGGTGGATCGGTAACAATATTCCAATATCACAATGCGAATTCCAGCACTTTCAGGGACATGCCCCAATGACAGTGAGAAACATGGTTTTATTCGTTATGTGTCCCATAAAAAATGTTCAATAACTGCAAAAAACGAGACTACAAAAAATTGCACAAACAACCAACAAAAAGCAACTGAAAAAATTGAAAAGATATACAATTGGAAAAAATTGTTAGACAAAAATTAGAGAAAAATAATGACGTTTCAAAGGTTGAAATTTTTCTGACTGTAATTGGACTAGTTTTCTGACAAGTTTTATTGTAAGGTTTTTATGAGTTTGCAAAACGTTTCCGGCGATTAGCAACGGTGCAAAACTAGTTTGCATGATAAGAGATTTGGAGAAGAAGAAATGGCTTCATGGGACTGTTTTTCATCTGGCTCATCTCTCATGCAAATGACTTTTTACACTTGCGAAGTTGACATAATTGTGTTGTTTATGACGCCTGCACAAATGATAATATGGTCTTGACATACGCCCACCGGCGATATTGGTCGGCGCATAACTTTTCTCATCCTGCACTCACTTACTGATTGTATTTGTCTTTTTGTCGTCGGTACGACCAAAGCGCGCAGAGAGTTTTTCAGTGCACATCTGCCAATGTCAAAAGTGACTTACGGTTGCGCCTCTTAAGAACAGTATCGCGTGTCTTCTGGTGTCTGCTAGCGTTACGCTTTGGGTTTTGTATTGCATCCACTTTTTACAATGTTTTTGACACAACTTAAAGCACCAGTTTCATTTTGACACGACCAATTCCTCAAAACATTTTTTTCGTTCAAAACAAAAAATCTTTTTGGTTTGCACATTTTCATTTCTTTGATACACCATGAATTTAAACCATGCTTACTCTGAACAAATATAATTTTATATTCTTTTTTTTATTTTGTAATTTTAAGTTAAATTACTAGATAATGTAAATTCGTATTTTCAAAAATAGTTTAAAACAGTTGTATAGTTCATTTGTTTGAATGAAATAACACTCACATCTTGAAGTTCCTTGTCCAAATCTTCAAGGCCAGGAATGCCACTTGGTTTACCAGCTGGAACAGTTGAGACGTACTTTTCGAGAGTCCTGTGTCCAGATCGCGTGGGCGAGATAGCCCTGAGAAGATGAACAAAAACACAAAGATTTCGTCAAATGATATCTCGGTTGTATGACATCATGATGAGATCAAATGTGATTCTGATAAATTGTTCTGTTTTAGGAAACTTTCGATAATCACCTGGAGTCCTCGGAGAGAATTTTTGTCGAATTGGTTGATGTGCAGAAGTCCATATCGGGAGTTTTCGTGCGCACTGTACGGGTCAAAGTGCTCGTTTTTCCCGGGGTCACAGTGTGCTGTAAGTCTTCAAGAAGGGCATCTATAAAAAAGTTTGATGTTAATTATGGTAACAGAAGTACTTCTTAAAACAACTTTTTTTCATTTTAATGACTAACAAACTTTTTCGATTAATTAATTTTGTCTTTTGTTTCTGCAGGAATGATAAATCATAGCTGCACCAGAAATGAATAAGGTCAAGTTCTAAAATAACACCCTCAAGGTCCACAATTCACTTGGTAAACATTTCAAGAAAGAAACTTTTCACTGGTAATTGTTTTTAGTATTTCTTTTAATAATTCTAGAATCACGAGTTTATAGATTAAAGATTATCTAAAATATTTCAAAATAAACCTCATAGCATCCTAATCGAAAAACAACGAGTCATCATTTGAAAACTAGTCAACAAATTAGCGCAAAATTAATGAAAAGCAAATAAAAAAAATCTGGAAACAATTTTTTGTACGACTTTGCGTTCCATGAGACTTGAATTTGCATCTGTGTATCGAATAAATGGTGATTAATAATTATAGATCAGTTAATAGGTCTGAGCGCATTTATAGCTTATGCGTTTGACGCATCTATATTTCAGTGCCGCTTCGCTGCTTGTGCATTCAATCAAGCCACTTTTAACCATCCCATTTATTTTATACTGCGGAAAGAGCAATTATCATAATAATCGCATGCGACTATTGAACTTATGCAATTGATCATTTTCATTCTGATCTTTATTCATCGATCGCTACTATTTGTTTTAAATCGCAATCAAACTTCGATTAACAATTACCACATCATACATTTGTATCTCAGAAATTATAAAGTCGTTTAAAAATTGCAATACCAAATTCTAAATTATAACTTTGTACAACTTATTTTGTGAGTATGAATCAGTAGTTAAATTCGAAAAAGTAAAAAACTTATTTTGAGAGTGCGTTTGCGAGTTTCTTATATTTAGACAGACGTATTTTCTTCTTTCACAAAAATGATTTACCTAGATTGTTTTCGAGATGCTTTTGTTTCTGTCCTCCACTGTGAGTCACAGTTTTTCTGCTTACGTGCGAACTCTCCCTCGTCGTAGACATCGTTCTATCTTACCCTGCCGAAATTAAAACATTAATCATCCATTAATCAACCGTCATATAAATATCCAATGATCTACATCTTACATCCAAAACCCATTTCAATCAAACTTGTTGTTTTTCCTAAAAAGTTTACTACAAATTTCCTTTGAACAAATCAGAACTCGATCAAAATTTTTCTTTTCTTTTGTGACAAAACTTGTTTGATGATAAAAAATTTAGTTTTAAAAATTGTTCATTAATTTTAGAAGTTTGTACATGCGGAATCAAGATGAATCCAAAAGTGTAGCAGATTACGCAGTGACGATGCTCGATTTACGAGATAGGTTTTTCAAATTATTCCGGCAGATGTAGACGATGGTGCAAACGGGGCCAAGGGGCCAAGGAGAGCATCTTACGTACAATTCTCCATTACCGAACACGGCGCCGCTCGAAAATGACAAAACAAACGCGATAACTTTTCCGGAAGGCCGTAGGTCCGTATAATTTTGCATTTATTCCGTCGCCCACACGTAAAAGGAAATTCGTGGAATCGCAATTTTCATCGCTACCATCACGCTATAATTGATGATTACACGGTCATTCATCATTTTGTTTTGTCTTTCATTAACGTTTAATGGAATTCACATTTAATGAATTACTGTCAAAAGCGTCTGAGGCATAGCAAATTTTACCGGTTCATACGTCTTTCAAATGTTGATGTCGCGCTAAATTAATAATTTATTCCCAAAATATGATGCAAATTCGAAGTGAACATTTGGCTGGTAATCATCAAATTATTACTCCTCTGTTGCAAAAGTATCAATTTTGTGATTCATCAGGAAACACAAATAAATCATGAAATAAATCAAAATTTTAATAACCGATATCGTGCCAATGTCCTTATTTGGACGCAATTCACTTCCTCGGCCGTGCGAACAAAACAGTAATTGCCAACCGGTTTCCAAGTTTTTAATGACGCCGAACAATAAATAATCGACATGAATAAAACATGGCGATCTAGTTTATTTGCAATTTTCTTTTTTTTTCACAAACAATCTGCATCAAAATATTTACTTTCAACTCTACTATTCATAAATAGTAAGAGATTTAAATTAAGTTCTCAATAATAACATTCAAAACGAAAAATTTATTTGATAAAAATTGATTTTACAAGAAACATAATTTTTGTTCTTTATTTAAACGGGAAATTCTGCATTTAGAATTTTGTTACGTCAGAATTCGTCGCTCACTTATAACCAGCCGTGAAAAACTTTCGAGATGGATTTCGAGTGTGGAAGAGAAAAATTTCAGTTGTGCAAGTGTATGGTTGATAAATTGCAGCGCGCGAATATTAATAATTCGGAAATTGCAATCTTCACAGTTACGATGGAGGCGCCGACGAAAAGTCAAGCCGTGGTTCCTTTTGCAGAGTCACTCAATTATTACGCATTGCAATCACCCTTGATCTATATATATCTATATACGTTTGTCAACCTTGAACGTATTCAGAGGAGTATCACTCTTAAAAACCACTTCATGTGGGAGTGCAATTTCATGTGTTTCGTTTGTTCAATGGAGTTACTGTTCTCAAATTGTCATCACGATTGACAGTGAAAATTGTCAGTAAACCGTAAATCAAAAATGAAAAAAAAAAACAAATTTAAAAAATTGTTTTATTATAATATTGATTTTTTAATTGTTAAGCATGTGGAAAAGTGAGAAAAAGAAAAGAAAACGAAATGTAAATGTTGAACTGATCGTTTTTGAAGTTGTCAAAAGGATCTAAATATATGAAGTTGAATTCCATTCGCATTTAGATCTGCATCAGGTAGTCACAACTTGTTGAATAACATTACAGCTCGCCATCAATCATTCACCACGCTTCGAGTGATCCGTTGCGGGATGGCTCTGAACCAAGACGCTATCAAGAAATTGATCTTCCGGTATTTACAACTAATTTAGTTTTGAATCAACATTTTATTTTTTTATTTAATATTTTCTATTTGAACCAACATTATCTGTCCCTTCTTTTCATCTTTTTTTTTGTTTTCTTTTTCTTGTAATCATAATTACTTTTTTACAAACAAAAACGTGAAAATTTATTAGCTGCTATAACGTCAACAAATGTCAACCTGTCACCAAAAGCTTACATTTCAGTCGCGAGCAACGCTGCGTAAAATGTATGCCAATCCGTGATTTAAAATGCAAATGCACTTTTTTATGCGCGTTTTTTTTTGTACCTACAGAGATTTTCATAATGACACCGATGAAATTGCATGCACCGCGCGATTATATATTTGCGCAACAAAACGCGCCGGCTTATTTTAAATCGTGCACTCAGTCAAACAATCGTTGAAGGTTAGAAATAAAGCGAGCCTCTGTGCCTTTCGTCGCGTTAAATATAACTAAGCTGCCTATTACAGACTTTATTAAGTGTGAAGCCGTGAAAAAAAAACTTTCGGCTTAAGTGTGATGCAAAATCTTACGAATTCAAGTCGGCGCGTCCGCGTGGGTGCCAATGGCCAACGAGCTGGGCGTCCCAAAACTCGCCAATAAATTCTGTTTTGTCACTTTCACACAGCATTTTTTCGTCGAGGTCTTGCATTTTTTTCCTCTCTGTCTTGCAGAATATTTTCTTTCAATGTCAACAAATGTTTTGGCTGATTTTTAAATTTAGCAACTCGTTTATTGGAATTCATTATGTCTGGACGAAAGTTTGTGACAAAAATAATTTGTTCTCTCAGTTTCATTCGAATAAATTTTCATTTTAAAAAAGTGTAAACAATAGTGAAAAACAAGAAATAAAAAGAGTTTTGAAGCGTTTGTGTTTTTGTAATTAAAAAATGACGATCTGAAAATAAGAATGCCGAGAAATGAAAGACTGAAAAACATCTTCTTTGAAAACTCATCAATTTGGTTTAACGTCAAATTCGCGAACTCGTAAAAAAAAATGACATGCACGTGTGCATTAGCAACGGGCGTGCGAAGCGATGGAAATAAAAGCGTCGCGACGTGCCACGGTCGCGCATTGCCGAGAACTTGTCAGCGATGCATCGCGCCTATGGACGAGCTTGGAAAACACCGCAGAAACGAATACGTGATTTGCGACGCACAACTATTTTCGACCACGCCGTCAACGTGGTGTGTACAAAAGCGCGGACCATTTTTTGGCCCGACGCCCGATGTGACTGTTAGCTTATTCGTGAAAGGTGCGGCGCGCGTTTGTTGTACCTCTTTTTCCACACGTCCTGCAAATTGTTTTATTTTACTTCGATGACCAATCAGCAGTGTTTATGTCCAATATTTTAGCAAGATTTTTCCGATATTTCAATCAACAGAATAAAACATGTTTTCACTATTCATTGCAAAGTAATAAAAAACATTTTTTAATTTGCATTTTTTCAATTTGAAAATTCGATACTTTTTCAAAGTATTATAATAGTTTAGAGGAAAATAAAATGAAAAATGTAGTTGAATAGAATATTGCAAACTTGTAATTTATTTGAACAGATTGAAAGCAGAAAAATTTTTTCGTTTGTTTATGTTAATAAAAGTGGTCTGTTCTCAAAAAGATCTCGAAATGGAATGACGGTTCAGAGAATGATTCAATGAAACGTTTGAATGGTGTTGTAAAAGAAACGAAAAAACTCATCGTTAGATCTAATATTAATTTGACGGAAATAAAAATAAACTTTGACAGAGATCCCACTTTATTTTGTATCATTTTCAGGTTTTAATCTTTAGAAGGCACTTACATAATCATAACTGAAACGAATTTTTACAATTTTATCAAATCCTAACTTTATGTGTATCTTAAACATTAAAAATCATCAATACAATTGAGCATATTAATGAAAAATTTCTCTTTCCTGTGCTATCAAAACTAATGCCAAACATTTAATGCAAATTAAATTCTCCAAACTCGAAAGCAACCAATATTCTATTTACAAAAACAATTGCAGTCAAAATTCAATGTTTGGGAAACTAGTTTTTTTTAATTTTGGATTCAAATTGTTTTTGTTTATAAGAAGGCAGAGAACAGTATTTCTAAAAAGTTCTAACTGAAAAAACCTGGTTCTAAAAAGTTCTTTTTGCTTTACCAATTTTTCTCATACAACAATTACCTCGTATGAGGGAGAGTAATCCACAAAAAAACTGTCACACGCGATTTCACACAACTGAACCAGCAATTTGGGATAAGGTATAAAATTGTTGAATGACAAAACGTGCCCGAAGACAATTGGACCGGTTGGAGAATGAGCGCAGACCGTCTGCCCAGAACTGGCTTCGTCTACTTGCACGAGTTCGCGCGAACGGTGCAAAGTGTTTTGGATCGCGCATGCGCGGCGTTTCAAATGCCCGCGAATACCGGTTCGCGGGATTTTCTGATTACAAATCCACGCGTCCACCCACCGAATTGCCCCTCTCAAAACTGATCTCTGTCAGAGGTTGCGCGCCCACGCAAATGAGTTCAACATTCAGTCCCAGCCAAATCGGATTTCGTCAACAATCTCGTACTCCCGCAGATACCAACATTTTTGTCATTGATATTATTGAAATCTGACTTAATTGTTTGGGCTGCTGATTTATATATTTGGAACGATGAATCGAATGTTATTAATAATAATTTAGTCTCTCCACTTCTTAGATCTCCTTTTTTGTTTTTGTTTTGTGCGCCATATTTTGGAAAATTTAACATTTTATGCATTAATAATACTTATCTTGACATGGTACAGTTGAAAATACCACTTTTTATTTTTGTTGATTGAAATTAGAGATTTTTAGATGTGCCTATTTTTACTGACCTTCAAGATTCTTGAACTTGATGAAGACATCGTCATCTAGAAAAAAATGGTTTTGACACAAATTTGTCAAGTTGACGTTACAATTACAGAAATAAGTTTGTCATAAATAAGGATTTCTGAGTTTAACGAATCGCAAGACAAACCGAGTGGTAAAACTATCTGTATATTTCATTTCTCGCAGAATAAATAATTATTCATTTTGCTTTTCAAAATAGCAATTCAATTCGTTTGTATTTAAAAAATGAATCAGCAATTTAGAACGGGATCTCGAATTTTATAGCATCGGAATTCTTGATCTTGAATCGGTTGAAGAGTTAAAATAAGAACTGCTAAAATACACTATTGTGATGAATGAAAATTCTTTTTCATCTGATGTGTAAAAACTTTTAAAACTAACTGGAAAAATGGAAAAAAAGTTCAGATCATTAAAATTGTTTGTACTTTTAAAACTGAAATGAAAATAAAAAACTACTTCATTGCAGTTTTCATTGCAGTGAAAATATAGCATACTGACATTAGAAAGTAATTTAATGTCGCACTCATAGTTCAACATTCATAGAAAATATATAACTTGTGAATCAACCTGACATCGTGGTGTCGTAACCGGGCCATAAACAGGATGAATAAATGAATTTATTAGCACCTACGCTTTGGCGCCGAAATAATCTCTTACCTGATTGCAGAATCAGGCTTTTTCTATGTTCAAAGAAACATACAATAATAAAATTTAATCAGCGAACGATTAAATAATTTATTCTGTTATTCATCATAAATCTGCGAGTAAATTTGGACGGCAAATTTATTTTCATCGGTTAGTCTCTTTGAATATTATTAGAAATGCAACTGCACAGTTCAACACTCTGCGAAAAACAATCCAAGAAAGTTTATTTTTACAATTAATAAACTATGAAAAACCGCAACCATGGTTCAACACGTCCCACGCAAATATTTTCATTATAATTACTATGGTTTTCACAATAGCGTGGGACGGGTCTTTTAATCCAAGATGACAAAGACTACCGAATCGACGTCAATTATAAAAATATCTTTTTACAAAAGCCGTTCTCTACTCTATTTTTCAAAAGTCCATCTTAATCTACCACAGTGGTGGTTTTAATTAGTAATTATAATGTTTATAGTTCTATTTTTCAGCTAACGTTTGAGGAGATAGAAAAACTGAAAATGTTTTTCTGATACCGTTGTTCCGGACTGTCGAAAATGGTTACGAACAGAAAGACAAGTCTGCAGAACAGCAACGTAAAAGGCATTGATCACCGTTTTGTGAGACCGAGCATGTCATTGAAAGCCTACTCAATACTTATCCCGGTTTTACGCATGTTCTTGAACTCTTCACTGTAACATTTTTAATTCAAAACAGATATTTAGTTGATTCATCACATTCTACTACACAGAAGCTTCATAAAATCAAATTTTTTTTATTAGGTTTGTAATCGATACTGTACGATTTGTATTTATTCAACTTTTCTTTATATGTTGATACTACTCGTGTGTGACCTTGAAGGAGTACCAGAGTGCACCGTATAAGGTGTACGAATTTCATCAAGGTTGTACAGCAGTCGCTCAAGGTCATATGCTGACAAATTGAAATCGTTTGAAGTCCGGAAACTCCAACTTTGAATTGAATATTTTTTCAAAATATTATCGAAATCAAAATGGATTTTCAAAAATGTTATTTTCAAATTACTTCTACAAAGATGATACAGTTTTTTGGATTGCAAAATCTACATTTGATACGTTTAAATCAATTTGGTAGTCAAAAATCATATTCAAATTTGATTTAAGAAATAAAGAAAGCAAAATTATCTGTATCAAATTGTAATTTTCTGAAGATCTTTCAATCTAAATATGTTAACATCAAATTGTTGACATCAAATGTTAAATAAAAATGGCAAAAACTTAAAAAAAAACATTAACACCTCAACCTATTGGTATTTATTGTAGTGAACCGCTGTTTTTGGTGACATCAGTCTCTAGATAAAACCGAAGAAGTTCAAACGAACTTTTGGTTTTGATGATAATCGACCATTCGATGGTAAAGTGTACTGTTATATGTAAAATCAAAACTCGAAACTCGTTTAACTTGAATCTAAACTCTCCTTAGACAAGCCTTACTACAAAATGATTGAAAAGCTCACGCATGAATACAAGTCTTAACATTTCATCTTATAAAAAATTATTAAAAAATTATCCTTAAGAGGTTCTAAAAAACTTCACATAAAATTTTGAGTTGTTGGAAAGGTAACTTGGGAACTTGGTGAGTAAAGGTGATTTGTTGAAAAGGTAAGTTGCCGGTAGATGGTAAGCGTCATTCAAGTTCCATAGCTGTTTCTGTTTGAAAATTTTATTTAAATATTGTATTTTTCGCTCATAAAGTTTTTATTATCTTTGAATGTATCAAATAAGTTGAAAAAATTGTTTTGATTCAGGGTGTACTTCTTCTAAACGTTCTTTTATAGTTCCACCAGCGGAATAAGTTTTTATAGGGATCGGTGCTACAAATAACGAATGCAAAATTTATACAAATAATCAAAAATAATATACGTAATATTTAAAAAATCAATCGTGTTCCAAAGACAGGGAACCTTACAATTTAATAAATGATTGCAAGAATGAATGAATATTTTTTTTACACATTCACAATCATTTTCATCCTGACACTCGTTCCCTGCGTTTAGTGGCATCTGCTGTAATTTCTTTTGCATATTGGTATGGGATATCGTACAGACTTTCCTGACAGAAATATGTAATTGTAATATCAAATATGAGAGATGATTTCATTAATAATTGATAATTTAAGTTTAGCTGCGATTTTTGTATAACTGTCAACTGTCAACTCAAAACTAAAATTATCAAATTTTTGTTTCTTGATTGGTATAAAAATATAATGTTTGATTTCTCATAAAGAAGAGGAAATGAATAAAAATGAATAAAGAAAAATTTTTTCCTTCGATTACCCGGAATGAAACCCAATTAAAAGATCGCAGCGGCCATATTTACTACGACAAAGTGCAGATTGGGTGGTGAATTTGATTGGGAGGGGTTGACCGGTGGGAGAACGAGTATACAATCGTAGAGAGCGAGGGTGTACAGAAGGGTGCTGAAAAACCAACCCTCGTCCTTTTTTATACCGAAGCTGCTCCGAAAACATGCTGACGCGTGCCTGCATGCTCTGCCCATCAGACATCGACACCACACACTCCTCGGAAGTCGACAGCCCTTTTTTACATTATTTTCATTAAAACAACACAGGATGATTTATTTTCAGATCATTAATTGATGCCACGATTCAAATGTTATTCCAAAACATTCTCGGTACAGTTACAAAAATAAAAGACAAAATCTACAAATCTAAACGTTTTTTATAAAGAAAAAAAGTTGTACAATAGATATAATTTTGGTTAATTAAACATCAATTAAAATTTTTTCAATAAAATTTTAACAATTGTAATTGGCACTTTCCTGTGCTAACAATTTAAGGAAGAGATTATTTTATTGATAAAATTTCGTCGGTAATGTTTCATAAATAGTCTTAAAATATCGGTTGCAGTGGAATCAAATTCATGACTTCATATCTCTGATTAAGTCCAGAGTTTCCGGATAAACTTCCACGATGCATGCTGCCATCAATCCTCCCAATGCACATTTTCTCGTAGGTGAATCATCTGTGGAATACGAAAATGGCATTCATTTTTATGTAACTTTCTTGTTCTTTGTATTATTGTTAAAATTTTTTTGTTATTCGCTTACTATCATTTAAGCAACTAGAATATTCTTGCATTTTCATAAACTCTGAACAATCGTCGTTCATTTCACATCGTTCCTGCATTTCTATAAACTTTTGCAGCTCTCTCTGTTTGTTCTCCTTGCTTGCCATGAGTTCCTATAAATATTAAAAAATTAATCGTTAAAATCTGACAAATCAAACGGTTTTCACAAAAAACTTCTTTACCTGTATTTTTTTCAATGAAGAGCATTCGAAAAGACAAGCTTTTGCCACATCGATTTCCCCAGTAAAAATATCGACTAAATTGAAGACAAAAATCATAAATATTTACACTGAAATCGTAATTTCATAGGTACTTTTTGACACTGATGATTACTTATGTAAATAACGTGTACTTACGTAAACTTAAATTACTTCCGGTTTCTTCCTTGCATTCGTCGTGATATTGGATTAATTCACGTACCATGTCCAGATCGTCATCTTCGTTATCAGCTTTGATTCCTTCGAGAAACTGTTTCAGAAGTTGTTTTTGTTTATATTAGAAAAAATGACTAGAGACAAAAAAATGTATAAGAAAAAGTTGAAATGAATTCTTACAACTACAACAAAAATGCAGAACAAAATTGCAAACCGACTCATGTTGAACGAATTGAACAAACTGAAGACACAAATTTTTAGTTACAGGTCATGCCTCATAACTGCACATTTCTGGTCGTGCACATCTTCTGACGTAA
>JAGTPF010000027.1:0-20001 GCA_020615435.1 Telenomus remus | reverse complement strand
CAGATAAGAAACGGAACTCTCTCGATAACATGTTTTGTCGATTCTTGATGGGCGAGGTGAAACGCATGAGAAAGTTGTTGCTACAGACTTGTGCAAAAATTAGATTAGTCCTGATTGGGCTTTGTATCGGCGAGACAAAAACAGTTGAGAGTTATTCAACTTGTTAATCATGCAAACGATGACAAACTACTTTTTCTCACTTGATTACGTTCAAGTAAAGTTGAACATTGAAGTTTCTGCACAGTAATACTACTCGACACGCGTCAATATCTCCAGGAAGAACAATAGAAAAGTGTTTTTTTTGTCTTGCAAACAAAATGTTGACAAGTAACAAAGTATACAACTCAATTGTTCTTGTTTATTAATCGTTTTGCAATTTTGTTTTTTTTTGTTAAGGACTGTGGCACCGTTTGATATCGCCTTAATGAAAGTTGATCAACCGTTTGAATTAAATGAGTTCATCTCGACGGTAACTCTACCATCAAATGAAGAAATTCCAGAAGGAGAAGTTATGTTAACAGGATGGGGAAGTATAAGTAGAACCAAAATGCCAAAACATCCCGTGGAACTACAAGTGGCAGAGTTAACAATATTGGATAACTCTCTGTGTAAGCAAGCTCTGAAAAAAGCATTGAGAAAAAAACGATTCGTGCCATTGCATCCGACTAATATTTGCACGGGACCATTAGATGGTTCCTTATCAGCTTGTAAGGTGAGTCGAAAAGAATTATTCAAGACTTTTATTCAAAAGATTATGGAAATTTTGAAATTTTGTTGTAGGGTGATTCTGGAGGTCCGTTAATTTACAAAAATTATTTAGACCAGGCAGAAGTTGTTGGAATCGTGTCCTGGGGTTTGTTTCCATGTGGGGGCGGTAATGCCCCCTCAGTTTATACAAGAGTTTCAGCATTTATTCCCTGGATAGAGTTCACTTTAATAAACAATTGAAAACTTTTGACTTGAGACATTTTTTAACTATTCAAAATGTTGAATGAAATGGGAAATCGTTCATTTTGAAATGAACTATAGTACAAGAGTGTTATAATAATTTAATGTTTATTCTGTTGTTGTTTAATATATCAGAATTTTGTTATTTGTTTGTTGAATAAAAAGACATTTGAAAAAATCATGATTCTATCTTTGTAACCTTGGTAAAGAATTGTTTATATTGTGAAAATACTAAGATTGTTTAGAAATTAAGCTGCTACGAACTGAAATTTGTTTAATTGAACCTATTTTTGTCTAGAATTTATTGTCAGAAATAGCTAAGAAAATTGGCAACGAGAGTATGTGACAGTAAAGGCGTCGCATAAAATGTTGTGTTATAACAAAGTTACTTTATTTCGTCCAATGTAATGGCCCGTTGACCAATGATAGAAGATTCTCAAAAATGCACGACCTATTCGCCAGAATAATGATTTTGTGCACCAATGAGAAAATGCCTCGAATTTTTATAGTAGGGGAGTGATCCTTTTGCTTTTGGTGAAAGCAATGAAAGCACTATGGCGACAAAGCGTAAGTCGGCTCTACGTGTAACTTACAGGACGTAAGATATTAAAAAATATAAAAGTTTACTGTTGCCGTTGAATAATTTGAATGTTGTCTAGTGAATAATTCAGTTTCTGAAAAGACCAATTTTGTACGAAAAATTCTACTGGAATTTCGCGATGGTTCATTTTGTGGTCATGTTGTTTGAATTTTGGTGTACATTTATTAGTGGAAGATTAGCAAACAGAGGTATAATTATAACAAATATGCTTTGTTTAACATGTAACGTATCGTTACACTCATTTATCAGTTGGTCCGTATTCATGGTCTAATAGAAATTGCGAATTTGTTTTCAATAGCAAGATGATAATGTTTTATATCATTTCAAGTCTGATATTAGTTCTTTTGTCTGTGTAAAATATGTTTCCTCATGAATTGCAACATCATAGTTCATGAATTGCACAAACATTTGTTATTTATTTTGTTTTTGCAGTTAATTATTTAAAATGAAACAATTTGATTGTTGGGAAATGGAAAAACTTTTGTTAGAATGATTGTTTCAATCAAAAATGATTCTTTTATTTTATATTATTGAATGTTGCCTTTTTTTAACTGGCAGTCGCTTGAGATTCCATCCACACAGGCATGCAAAACGGGTTGCAGGAAGTAAGGGGCAAGTATGTTTGCGTGCAGGCTCGGATTCATCAGTTCTGAAAAGGTAAATAACAGAAATATCTTTCAAAGCAAAATTTACTACATGCTTCCAAATTGAACACATGTTAAACTATCAATTGTTGTACAAATAATAATAATTTATATAATTCTGTTCATAAAAAATTTAAGTCTATAGAAGAACATAATCTAAAGTTTACACAAATATAAGTATCGATTCAAATGTTCTATAAACACCTTGTTTCTAAGATGAACAGAAAATTGCTAAAAATTATTAATAATACTGTTTTAACACATTGAATCATAATTTGAATCAGTTAAATTACGATTTCGTTTTTGTCAAAAATGGAATACTTCGTTGAAAGATATGAATCTTTGATAATAAAAGTTCAAATTATGTTTCGCAAACTTTGAATCTTTTGAATCGAAAATCTTTTTTTCAGATTGTTAATCATGTTCTATTGTTGCGTTAATCCAAATAAATCTCAACCCACGAACCTTTTTACGGTCGGTATTTTTGGATGTCAAGCATGCCAAGAAAAGATACATCATTTTTTCAATTTAATATCATCTCAGTTTTAAAATACAATCACGGTACGGTGAAATTTGCATATTTTTACATTCGTCTTCTAGCATCTCTTGATTATCGTCTACTCAATCTTATACAGTATTCAGATTTGATTTAGGATTGTGACCTCGTAGGCAGACTTGTTATACGTTGCAAGGCAACCAACAGTATTGACTTCTTTCTACTTAGGATGATCCCCAATTCCAGGGTTGTAACATGGGCGTTCCATACCAGATGAGGACATGGATGCGTGTCTACGTCCGACGAATCGTCTGCAGTTCTTCCCTCACCTCTGATCCTTTTACCAGCAGAGAGGCAGCTATTATGTAGACAGCGATAGTTGGAGCATAAATATTCACGATGACACAGGCCATAAACGCTACTGGCTCTGCATATACGATGATATACAATGCGCTTGAAAAAAAAATGTTTGTTTCTTATTATTCTTTAAAAGAATTTTAAACATTTTTTTTAATTTAGTGGTTTGAGTGTTAGAAAATCCAATAAAAATTTAGTTTCGTAACAGTTGATTCAACTATTTTAATGTAATTGTTCTGTAGTTCTGAAACTTTCAAAATTTAAACAACAACAAAGGTGAGTGTTTTTGAACCTCAACAGAATGATTGATTGAAACTTTGTTAGAATTAAGTTTTTGATTTACTAGTGATTAGAAAAGAAAATAAAGTTTCGTCATATTCGTTTCGCCATTTTGTAATATCAAAATATTAATTGCAAAAATAGCTATGTCAAGCGTTTGAAAAATGTTAAAATCATTTACAAAACGCGGTTGTGGCGCAAGGCGGCCATTGTAGCCTGTAATTTACGTTCGTAAAACTTTGTTGAAGTTTAAGGCCGGGCTTGAGATGGAAATGAAATTAGCCTGGCATTAATTTATTTCCATTTAGTTACAACAAAATTGCAAGTTTCATACTTTATAATGGATTTTAACATACACTCCAAACTCAGTTTAAGTTTCCTCAATGAATGTTACGTTTTATGATTCTACTTATCTGTTCCTTCGAAAGTCCATATTTGTGTTCGGTTAACCGCAGTACAACATTCCTGTTGCGAAGCCACGACAGATTCGCGAAAATAGCCGTCAGCAAGCAGTGTTATATTTTGTTTTTATAAAAAAAAAATCGTTACTTCGGGTGTTTCATTTATGGATGGAAATAATTATGGAGGGGTCCTTTAAACATTGTAAAACGCCTTATTACGTGCAAAATTTATGACTTTTTTAACACGAAATAAGACTATGGACGCACAAACTTTGGCGCACAATATATCAGTTTGAAATATTTGTTACATGCGTTAAAAATAAAATTACTCTCCGTAGCAATTTCGATAACTTTCACGCAGTTGATATTTTTTTCTTAGAACATTATTAAATTACAGTTTAAATCTTATTTTATGTATTATGAGCAAAGTACAATTTTCATTGAACAATTTTGTTGGTTATTTTTTAATTCGTCCGTTTAAAAAGTTGCTGATCGATTGATTAGTTGAAATTCTAAGCTTTTCATTTTGAAAAGAAGTTTTGTATAGTTGGAAAAAGAGGATTACTTTGAAAATGTTGTTAAAATGTCAAATACATCTAAATTGTAATGCAATCTTGTATCTCGTCTTTTTAGTGGGTAGTTTGATTTTGCCCTTATTGGTTATCAAAACCCGGATACAAAAATGTTCGCATGGGTTGAAAGCCGCTTGCGCAAGGTCGAGCTCGCGCCGACGCGTAGCCAAGATTTCGTGCACCAGGAGCCGGCTCCTGCTCCTCTTCGCTCTTATTTCTATCACATCTGAAAGATCAGGACATTTCGATGTAAACCACAACGCGCGACATATTTCGCTCTTCAAATCAATTTCGCTTGCGTTATTATGTCGACGAAAATCATTTCTAATCACAATTTTACTAATCTCGTGCGTCTGTGAAGAGAAACTAAACTTCGCAAACCTGCGCTTCTTCCAATCCCAGTGGTGAGTACTTTTAATTTTTTCTCATCCATTTTATAGACAATTTTATAACTCGAAATTAAAATCAAGAATGTTGTTACATAATTTACGGCTCAACATCGAGTAAAATGTGCAGTTAAGGTTTTTCGCAAACAATCATTATGACACTTTCATAACGAAATTACGAAATTGTACTTTTGTGGGACGTTTCGAATCATCAACCTATCTTGACAATGTTAAAAAATTGAAATAGAAAGTTTGAGAGTATCCTTAAGCATTTCCGTGGCTATTACAAAGAAATCTTAAACTAACTAAAAAAGGTTTTTTTTCAGTTTTTGTTCGATTAATAGTTATTGTTTAAACGAGTTGAAAGTTTTTTATTTTCAATGCGTAGAAGTAATTGCAACAATTTGAAACGCCGTATCCTTTGCGAAAAATCGATCATGTTCAAGGTGGCCGGGCACCGTGTAGAGGAATGCCGTCGGAAACAAAATGGCGTGATCTCTGGCGAGAAAAAATTCAGCTTGTAAAATGTTGTAAACGCGTTACGAAATTGTAACATCAATAACAAAAGTTATTGTTTTTTGATGGTTGTTTTCACGGTGATCTGATTTTAAAAATTTTGTTAATCAAAATTAATAAGTGGCAAATTAATACTGGATTATAAACAGTGAAATTGCAAAAACTTAAGATTGAAAAGAGTTGAAATTAAGTTAGATCGGACAAAAGCATCGAAAATGTTATAATTACCTTGACATTATACCGAGTTCTACCTGACATACCATAAAGTTCCTCGCTAATTGTTCTGTAAACGTAAGCGCGGAAAAAGTTTAGACGAGTGAACGCTGTAAAAATATTTGAACAGCCTAACAGAATTTCATGAAACAACTGTTAATGAAAAAATTAATTATGGACTTGGATCATTTTTATGTAATATTAATGAGTCGTGCTGCAAACATTATCACAATCAAACTTGGATTTCAATCTTTTTCTTTTGTTTAAAAAGTTGTGACAGGAATAAATTAAGGAGCTAGTTTCAATTTGATAAACGAAGATATTTTTAGACGAGTTAATAAACATCAAACGTGTGATATGGCAGCTGCAACGTTTTTTTTATCGAATGTGCTGTCTAATACGTACGGTCTAAAAAATTGAAAGGGAGCATCTTTAGAATGCGATGTTAAAATGATTTAAATTCATTTTTATGACTCGATGAAATTTCATCTGTTATGTTTCAATGAACTTTTTCAAGTGCAAGGTAAAGTAGCGATAAATTAAGTTATACCTTTTGGTTATGTACTGACAGAAACAGTAAAAAAAGACAAGGACTGGATATTTCCAATCGCTATTTTATAATAGGAAACTGGTGAGATAAAACATTAGAATTATTTGGCAAATGTATAAAGATTTCATCCGACGCTGCAAGTCACAGCGTCGGTGGAGAGAAATCCTTAGAGAAATCAGAAGGAAGCACAAAAGGACGAAAGTCAACTTATTTATTAGTTTAAAAAAATAAAGTTCGTTCGCAAACATTCTGACAATCAAAAATAAAAACAACTGAAACACAAAACGAAATAAGAAATGAAACATTTTTTTGCAAATTTTATAAGAAATTCAAAGAATGTATTTGAAACTAATTCTTGAAACCAATTTTTGTGAAAAATTTTATAAAAATGTGAATTAAATTACAAAATTAATGATGGGAAGCGAACTAACATGTTTATTTTGAAAACGGTACCATAAAATGAAAATCACAATACAGTTTTTTTGTCGGATTTCGGCACGTACTCTTAAAAGGTCAGATTTCACTTGACCAAGGCGCTCAGTTTATTTTCATTTGGCATTAACGTTGAGAAACCGATTTCTCTTTTACCAAGTCTTGGGGTTGCTTTGTCCTTTGCCCACAGTTCAATCGAATGCAATCCAATATCTTGTAACTCTACTTCCGGGATTCGTTCCTCCGATCTCAACTTATGATATTTGCCACAAGATATTTTAACGGCCTTTTTTTTCGGCCCATATAAATTCGTCCCAGGCAAAACATGAAAAACACCGATTGCTACCGATTCTCAAATGAATCCGACCGAGTTATAGTCAAGAAACTCTTTCACGGCGCTTTTCAAGTATTTCTATGATTTATAGCCTCCACGAAAACTGATATTATACAAGTTTTGACTCGACTGCTCGTAGCGGTCAAAAAAATGTTTCAATATTTTCTAAAAGCTAAATTAGATACTAATTATTACGTATAGTCTCGGAACAAAAGCGTCCATTATATCCAAAAAAAATTTATGTATCTTCGTTTATAAAATAGAATCGCAAAAAACTAATTTTTTTACAGTACCGTACTTTTTATACTAGCAAAAAAATTTTTCACTTATTAAGTTCTCTTCCCATGTCAAGTATGAATAGAAGAAGACAAAAAGTTAATTCATTAGTCGCTTTTCAAAGAGGAATATCGCGAGGCGTTATCTTTTGTAAAAAAACTTATACTACCGTGTGTAAAAGCAAACGAATGAGAGCTAATGACATCAGGCAGGTGAATCTTAACAGCTAAGAAGAAGTACGCGTCCGTTGTTTTTCATGCGCCACCGGTTTGTAATGAAGTTGCACGTGTATGTTAATTGTGAGATTAAACAAAAATAGGAACATTAAAGTGTTGTCGGGGTAAGTTGATGTGCGGCTAATGCTCATTCAGTCGCGTGATAACTGCCCGCAAAGCTGCGATGGCTCTTTAAATCAAGCTAGTTATCTCCTTACTTGGATTCGCTGCAACTTTTTTGAAACAATTTTCCACTGCAAAACCGCTACCTGTGACTAATAACTCACTGCTGTAAACATTTTTTCCTTTCAGCTCTATATTTTTATCTGAGATTATGGTTGTGTGAATACAAACGTAGTTATGTGTGATTTATGTTATCTATGTGCGAATTTCTTAATATTTCAAATCAGTTAATTCTTTTCCCAAAGACAAAATGTTGTTTCATTTTTACAAAGCGATGTAATTTGAGTTTTAGTTGTAATTTCAGGGACACTATGATAAAGTTATAAATTAATTTGTAGAATTTTGAACGACTTTGTGACGATTTCAAATGGTTGGTGTGCTTAAGAAAAAGTGAATTATGTTTTCATAAGAAACAAAGTTATATGTTTCGAGTGATCTTTTTTATTTATTGAATATAACACAGATTTTGGGTTGGCAACAATATAACATGGCTCTAGCGAGGTCCACCGAAGTCGAGCATTTGGCGTGGCACTTAATAGATCGTAAAACATATTTGAGTATCTTGATAAATATAACGAGTCATGCTTGAGGATATCGGGCCTATAACGTTCCTTGGAGAATAACTCGAGCGCAGTTAGAACTCTTTCTCATTTGAATATTTGTATTCTTGTTTGATCGTTATGTTTTGTTCCTCCACTTTAGATATGCATCGAAAAACATAACTGCTCTACAATGATTATTCTATTGTTGCAAACATTTCTCATCTTTTGCAAAATTTAAACTTATTTTTGCAAAAATAAATTTCGTTTCCAATCTGAATGAGCTGTCGAGAAATATTTATGACTCGAATTTCGTTATGTCATCTTTGAAATACGTCAATAATACAATAAAAATTTCAATTTTGAATTCTGGTATATGGCGAGCAGAATATTTCTGGCGTATAAGCATACGGCTTCCAAAGGACGCCGACAAGATGAAGCAAAGGGTGTACGGTGTGTTCTCGAGACAAAGCTATAACGCATCGATTCAACCGTAGGAAGAAAATTTTATTTCGTTGATTTCTCCAAAAATTTATTTCTACCCTAACGTATTTCTACCCTTCAATGCTTTCCGCTAATCTGGGTTGACTCACTGTCATATAAAATCGCTTTTATGTCAGTCGTAAAACCGGAGAAGACTTCATTTCAATAAACAAAAATATCATTTTTGTCACGATGAGATAAATTAATTTTTTTTTTCGACTTGGCTGACATGGAAAAGTTATTTGGGAACAGATTAATTTTAGACGTTAAAAGTTTAGGAAAGTTCATGAAAGTTCAGCCATATTTGTTTATAGAATAAGTATTTAAAAATAGAAACAAATGAATTTAGAGATTATTTCAAACTTATTTAACCAAAAAAAAGTGCAGATTATTTGCGGTAAGAAAAAAGGTTTGGCAGACTATATGAGGTGTACTTGGGTAATATAACTTAATTTACGACGCATCTACGAATTCTGTGAATGATATACCATATATACTAAATCAATCATTGAAGCTTTCTCTCGGGAAGTTATCTGCAATAAATTACAACTTTATATTATTATCGTTATTATCGAGATTGTTATAGAAAACAACTCGCTGAGCTGGAAATAGTTTTAAAAGTCTTAATCAGACAATCGTGAGAAAACGCGTGCATGGTTGTTAGCACCACTGCTTATGGAGCTTTGATGGGCGAACACACTATTATTGTTACAGTGGACGAAAATGAGCGGAACGTACATTCAATATAAAAGCCAGGGAAAAACGGAATCGTCACATTTCAAAAAGGTCGACAGAAGCACTTTTGCTTTTTGTTACTTTCACAACTAAAAAAATTCTTTTTTCATGAAACTTAGAATCTAATATCAACTGTAAGATAATTTTTTATTCGCAAATTTAAATCTTCAGACGTCGTACTTAGTTAAGAAATCTGAAACTAGTAAATCCGAAGATCATAAAAGTAATCTTGCGATAGTAATACCAATCTAGAATCCTTTTTTGTTACATTTTTTTATACTTTTTATTGTAAAAAAATGTGAGATAAGAATGATCTGTATAGTCGCTGTAAAGAAAGGGGCTTGGTTTTACAGTGTGGAATAAGTGGGTGGGTTTTCTGGGTGGGGAGGATATGACTCGATCGGTAGGTAGTTGACTACAGAAAGGGGCGGAATACGTGGAGGGGAATGCGACGCTGCGCATCGGGACGTCTCAGTGTACGCTATGTCTTGCCAGATATGTGTGACTGATTTCAACAAGTCAGCCCATTATAATACGCTCCAAAAACACCCGCGGTGAACATTGTTGTATCCACGCACGCGCATTTACAACTCGTCCAGCCCAGGATTCAATTTCCAGTGGTTTATGACTTTTTTGTTATCAGCTTTGAACAATTTTTTGTTCCTCGAACAACGAAGACAGGATATTGTTTCGCGCGACATTTCAACGCAAGGAGGGCAACGATGGTCAAATTGGTCGGCTCGGTTGGTTCGATAATGCTGCGAAATCCCGTGACAAAACACTGTTGCTGTGAAACGGTGACTAGATGAATAGAGATTGTCAGTGAAAAAAGGCATACGATTGACGATGGTTGTACAAAAGTGCTAGTGGTATGTGCGAGTATGTGTAGCGACATCGATTGTTCGAACTTTTAGCATCTGCGTAGATGTTGTGGTTGTTGTATTGCGGCTCAGCGGTCACCAAAGGTTACTTGTCAAGGTAAAACTACTAATTTCAACACATTTCTTTGGCAATCATACCAAAAAGTTTTTATGTAAATTACAAAATGGAATATACTTCTAGTATACTCAAAACGTATCTCATTCACGGTGGTTTTGAATTCTGGTTTGCTATAGCCGAGATGAAAAGGTTTCTTTTTTTGCAAAATTTGACATTTTTAGTTTTCTTAAGACTTTTGAAAAAGCAGATTCACAATTAGAAATAGGTATGAAAATTGTTAGAAGATGAAATATTAAAAAGCATGTTAGATTTGTTAAATTGCATATCGAAGTCTGGTGCATTTTGTCTGACGATTAAAACAATGAAATATTAGGTCTAGTTATTATTTAACTAGGATTAACAATGAGCATCATTACTATCGTGGTGATGGCGTCATAAGATCTTTGATGGGTCACCTTACAGGAACTTAACTCCAGAATCGACCTCTGATAAAACATGCTGAGTATAGTTATCACTGTGCAAAAAGCTTGGCAAAATCTCACCTTATGACTTTCTTTATCTTTGAAATGTCTTTACTTTTCTGAGACTTTACCTTTTGAGTCATTTGATCAGTTCACTTTTTCTGATTTCATCAGTTGTATCTTGTTCTTAAAATTTAAAACAGAAATTGTTTCCAAAACATATTTAAAAATTACATTGATTTATTAAGACAGACAAAAAGACAATTTCGAGTGAGACAAAAACTGAAATAAGCAGGTCATTTCGTCCAAATACTACCCTATATACATTCATAATTATGAGGGGAGCTTTAAATTAAGCATAACGATGTCCTGGGTAATGAGAAAGCTCGTGAATTGGCAAAAAAGTGTTAAATTGCAAACGGAAGGTGTTTATGTATCTCATTCAAATTGTCTCTGAGCTAGCAGAATTAATATTTTTATAAAAAGAAAAATAACAAAAAAAAAGTTTTGTTTGCATGAAAATTTTAGTATTTTTACTAGTATTTATTTCGATGGGATGATTTTAAATTTCATGAATGAATATCCAGTTTTGAGAAATGACAGAATTTTAATGATGTGATGTTTGTTGTTACAACGAAGATAAACAAACATGCGAACTACATATTATAGCAAAATAGTATACCGTCGGTGGATGTTTCTGTTTTAAATATTATGAACACTCGCTGGTCGATGGTCTGAAACGGAAAAGGTCGGTTCTTCTGTCTTTGAATAAAGCAAACACATGACCGTGCCGATCTATGTTTGTACATCGTAAAGCTAACATTTGTTGGCTCACAAATGTCAAATAAGAAAGTAATGTGTTACCCAAATGAATCGGCATGTTATAAGTCATTCGATGAAAAAGTCTGTATGGTTTTTACTTATCACATTTCTGAATAGAGCAGATTTTTTTCGTTTCTGACATTAAGTTAAATAACATTGGGTGATAAATAAACTGTACTTACTTTTTAGTAACACATTGAAAGAATCTATTTCTAGTTTTGTAGGTTTATGAATCCAAAAAGTGTGCACATGACAAGTGAAAACTTGAATGTCAGTTTTAAACTATAAATAACCACTGTAATTTTGAAATCATACAAAAGTAGTTGTTAACAATAACTGAAAAATTATGTCAATTGGAAATTAGTGTTGTTGATACTGCAATGAAGGAAAATGGCTGATAGAAAAACTTTGCAACAATCCTTTATTAATAACTGTTGGGACAGTCATTTTTATGAAAATTACAAAAAGTATACCATTTGTGCAAGTTTATCGAAGATGAACAGTTTTAGACAAAGTGGTCATACTAGACAATAGTTGTTGACAATACTATAGACTACAGAACCACAAACGAACGATACACTAAATCATAATAAGATTAACTTTAGTTACTATTTTTCAAAAGCTGATTTGCTTTGTGTCCTTATTAAAAAATATTCTAAAGAAAACCTTTTGCTGTTGATAAGATTGTAGCCGCCTTAGAGACGTTTTTCCCAGCATCGCCTTGTTCCAGAATTTTGACTCTAAGATCTTCAGGTGTTGGTAATTCATCTCGAGTCTCCATGCAACATCTAAACATTTCGAAGGACGGCGGCAAACTGTGGAGCAGCACCAGCGACAAGAATACCGGATTAATATCAACATTTATGTCGTTCAATGAATATGCTGCATTGAAGAAACCGTCCAGATGAGTCCTCACGTCGCTTCCTTCAGGCATCTTCTTCAACAAAGTCTTCATGAAAGTAGTCTTGCTCGCCAGTTTTTTGGAGTAGTAGGTTTCTTCCAGCTTCCTCCACAGATCCTTCGAAGTAGCGCAGTTCTGGGTATACTTGAGTTCGCTTGGTGAAATCGACAAAATAATGTTTGTGCGTGCCTTAGCGTCGCTTTTTTCCCAGCTTCTCACGACTTCAGCAACTCCAGCATTCCAGTTGTCAAATGATGGCATGACAAGCTTACCCTCAGCACCGCTGACGAATGTCCAAAGATCTAGCTTTACCAAGATAGCTTTCATATGCACCTTCCATGTATCGTAATTATCATTTTTGAGAGGTTCAATTGGCCGGTGAAATTATGAATCCATCTTTAAAAGATGATCTTTTTAACAAAAAAACGGGCGGAATACGGAATTACAACGACACAATCTTATTAACCTCGAAAGATTCTGCACCCGCAGCCAACTTCACGAAGTGTTGTAGACACAGTGGCGCTAGTGTTCCGCGAAAAAGTTTGAAATTTCTTTAAGGTTTTCTTACTTTCAAAACAATTGCAAATACCAAAACTTAACGGTAAAATTTTTGAACTCGAAATATGTTTGGTAAATAATATAAAAAATACGTGTTTTTAAGTGACTTGAGGACTCGAAGAGTTTAAGAAATCAGACGCAGTACACTCTAACAATTTTGATGCTCAATAATATTTTGATGTTTTATATTTACATCAATGTTATCAATGGGCGACGTAATTCGATATAATATGGATCAAATTCATAACAAAGATTCATGTTTAATACGTTCATAATTGAATCAATGACAAATCGTTTGCTTTTATTACATACATTCACTGTGCGGTACCATTAATCACGTTGCAATGAGAATAAAACACATGAAAACATGGCCATAACACGTTGTTTCCACTTAAGTAGTAAATTTAAATTATCATACAATTACGGAAACTTTTATGACTTTTATAGATAAGCAAATTGATTCAATTATTTCTAATGGGTTAATTGTGGGTGATAAAATTAAACAGTTATGTACTGTTTAGCGGGCACAGATTTCTATTCATGGTGGAAAAAAAGTGTGAACGTCAAACTAAAGATTTAACACATATTTAAACTAATGTTATAACATTGGTTTTTCGAATTATTTTTCTATACAAAATATATAGTTAATACAAAGAAATAATTTTCAAAAACGTATTTTAAAAAGTATTCTAGTTTTAATATAACGAGAAAGAACAAGTAGTTATCAAGTTTGCGAAACTTAAGAGGATTCAAAATTGCATAAATTTTTGTTCGAATATGACTGTGAAGCAGTAGCTAAAATTTTGAAGATGACAATAAATTATTCAAACATGTTTATGCTGGAATAAATTAGTATCCGAATGTATATTTTACGATAAATATGCAAATAATCACTAGGGAATCTTTCTATTTCATACACATAAATTCTTTCGCCGGGGTTCATTGCAAACTGAAATTCGGTTTAATCGACTATAGGAAACGTTACTGCCATGTTGAAATCCATAATGGCTGCTCTCATCTTTCGCGAACCAAGGCCTCGCCCCATGGATTTCTTGCCAATGGCGTGACGCGAATAGAAATTCATCCCTTCCTCAATTTCATCAAAAGGATATCCCCTTTCTCCATTCTACTCCCTTCTACCAAAATCGACCGGCAGCCATCATGCGGAATATGCGCGCGCAACGAATTTTTAGCAGGTTGTATTGGTGTGATTGATGAGACTTGAATATTCTATATTTCACTGCTCGGATTATAGTCACACTGTTTTATTCAAAATTTGAATAAATTACATTTGATTTCATCTCGTTATTATTACCTTTCAATTTATTTTGTTCAAAAAGTTAATCCTGATTTGCAAACAAAAATATAAAATCATTATTATTTATAGACACAAGAATCATGTAACAATTTCGACTTTTTTTCAATCTCAACAAGGTTGAATGTTTAAAATTAAAAGTCACCCATCGAAAACTAGACGTATTAATTGTTTTTTTTACCAAAATCGCCCAAAAGACTTGCGTTTTATTGGTCTGACTAAATCCATGTTTGTTTCACTGAAATCTATATCTTCTAATTTGTCCGTGGAAACTCATTATATAATTTAAACTCCATTTATCATTACTCAAAACGCGTCGTAAAAAAGAATACTAAAAAAATTAAGTAGGTGCATTATCAAAAATTACAAATTAAAAGAGATAGGGTTATCACAGATTGTAAATACATAGGCTATGATAATAAGTCATAACAAATTATGCTTACTATTAACTTCCATGATAGTACGATAGAAGTTAAATACGTACTTACCCTGTATATAAAAGTATTTTATAGTTAAATTAACACCTTTTATTGTTCATAAATTTGTGCAATAGTACGATTGACGATCAGTGGTTGTTGATGAAAATAGTGTTTTACAAATGCAATGAAACAAATCGATCACAACATCGTACAGAGTTCTTGATACTAAAAACGCAAAGATTTTTGCTGTCGTAATCGCACGAATAAAAAAAAATTACCGAATTAGTAGTATTTCATGATCTATTTATACTAGAATAACCGAGAGTTACGCTTTTAAATGTACTACACCGTAAAAAACGATCTTTATTGATGAATAAAGTCAAATAAAATGAAACTGTTTGCATTAGATTTACACGGCATCAGGTATTTTTATTGTCATCAAACATTTATTTGTTCATAGGTCAGGAGTTTGCGATTGATAGAAATATAAATATATATTTATAGCTCTTTCTTCTAGAAAAACACTCAACTTTTACCAAAGACAATTTTTAGAGAATTTACTGCAGATTAGCGTCGATTTCATTTCTAATTTTGCCTATAGATGGTAACCTTTCTTATTCCCCTTTTTTTATTCCACTGTGGAATAAAAAGTAGTTTGTTATTAAACTATATTTGAAACGGTGGGCATATTTTCGTGTAAAATTTTCGTGCAACACTTTTACAAGAATTTTACAATCAAAATAAAGTAAACTATGGAATGAAAATTGTTATCATCGAAAGATGACATGGTCCATCAGGCAACTTTTACCGTGAAAATTTGTCTTCCGAGCAATATATCCCTTAACGATAACACAGTTTTCTTCTCTTACTTTTCCCGCTAACATCTCATAAATGTAGCGGTAATGCAGGAAGTTTCTTAGAGTGTCTGTGTACCGACAGAATAGAGATGAGTTTCGGACCTATGCCGTCGGATGGCGCAAATTTTCTTCGACAATTTTCGTCCTGATGGTCCTGATGGTGCTCTAAAAGCACTTTACTTAAATAAAAAAGTTTAATCCTTGCAAAATTTAATCTTTGCAATTCTTAAGAATTTTAATATTCAAATTTTTTGAGTTATAGCTATTGAACTAAAAAACTACATCCACCTTTAGAATCCAGATATAAATAATATTCACATCAATTACCATAAAAAGTTATTATGTTTTGCAACACCTGTGTCGAAGCTAAAAGCTTATATCAATCACATGATTTTGCTCAACTTTTTCTCGATGTTACTTGTTCCGGATATTAATTTTTATAATTGCGATTTTAATTGCTAATTGACTTAAGCGGATGTCAAAGTCAAGCATTATTTTCTATTATCCCTAAACGATTCACAAAACTGTAAGTTCTGGAAAGTGCAGTCATCATCGATTGACGTCAGCAAATAAGCGCATGCCCGGGAACGAAATATATAGTTGTATTTTAACGTTCAGCGTCTTCGCTCGATTAACTCTATAATCTGTAAACCTTCAAATACACGTACTTAATGCATCGGTATATATTTTTGTTTTATAGAGTTACTTTGATATACCGAAAACTTCCTTCACATCGCCATATCATATACACATCAGGTATAAAATTTAGCAGACAGGGATTGGTCGAAATTGGTCCCTATGGGCATATAATATGCATTTTATTCAGTTCGGGAGCCACCCACTTCAAAATTCATCCGCCTCTTAATAACAACTTCCATTTCACTTCAAAAATATTCGAAACAAAAAGGAATCTTTTATCTTTTGAATTCATAAAGATTTGAATTCTTAAGAATCTTTTTATAAATGAGAAAAACGGTTGTCCCAATTGTTTAATTGGAATCTCAAGAATTAATCGCGTGTAATTTATCGATGATCGTATCACCTCTTAATTAATTTTCTTTTTTCTCTTATAATATAATTTTTATTGTGACCCTTTTTACGACCAAACTGGTTTTCTTTTGGATCCGACGTCGGCAAGTTTGAACGAACGGGGAGACATTCAGGAGGGAGTTGAGCGAGGCAAAAAGAGAAAACGAACAGAGAGACGAAAGAGGGGACCAGCGAGGGAGTCGGCAAAAGAGAAGGGTGTGCAAAGTATCGAGATAGCGCAGAACGAGTAGGTGGTTTTATGCACGCGCACAAATCTCCTCGACAAGCTCTCCCAGCCAGAATACCTATACGATTGGTAGCATTTGCCTCTGGAAATTGCCGAGCGCTTTTCGTGCACTCTGACTGGCACACGCAAATGAGCCGGCTTGATTCCAATTATTCAGTAAATTAAATACGGGACCCTCGAGCCCGGCTAACCCCATAGTTATTATGCGGCGAATGTTTCCCCGGCACAAAAAGGGTTGAACCACCGCGCTCCGACGTTCCAACTTGTCGCAAAAGTTTGCGCCAGAGGATACACGTTATCTACATTTTATGTCGTTTGGGAATACCTCCGCAGCCGAGAGGGAGAGATCCGCTTGGCTCCATTTTACGCGACAGCTAGAAATGTTTATGTCATATTGGCACAAGACCATTTAGTTTGGGCTCCCCAGAGATGTTTCGGTGTTTTTTTTTAATCGCGGTTTCTAATTGTATATTTCAAGGTGGAAAACAAAATTTACTTCAAAAAAATACACTTGTTCTTAAAAATGGTTCTATTAATTATATTATTTTTTCGATTTTCATAAGTTCTCATTGCGAGGACCATGAAATTAACATGAAATCAACAAATTTGTTCTGCTTTTTTTATCTTCAATCAGAGCCAACTTTATTCCATCTCTGTTTGATCATATCAGCGCCTTTTTCGCCAATCATATAAGCCCCTACGTTGGTATGTCCATTAGTCATACTTGGCATTATGGAAGCATCAATGACCCTCAACCCTTCAACTCCATAGACTCTAAGCTGAGGATCAACAACGGCATCAGGGTCAGTGCCTGGACCCATCTTCACAGTGCCAATCGGATGCCACAACACCGCAGGAATCTGCCTGATGGCGCACCTCCAATAGTCGTCTGTTCCGAATTTCCAATCTTCACAACCCGGAACCTTCACATCATAAATAACACTTCCATGTGCCTGGAACGCGGGCGTTTTTGAGAGCTTGATCGCATGTTTGATTCCCTCTAGCATAGTCTCCACATCATCCGGATGTGACAACAAATTTGCATCCATGATGGGATCATCGAACGGGTTGTTCGATCTAAGTTTAAGTCTTCCCACACTTTTAGGATGTTGGACTATTGGCCAGATGGACCAGGCATCTCTGCCTTCGATGGGCTTGTACACCGTGTTGTAAACTTTGTCTGTGATCCCAAACGCTTTTTTAATAAAAACTGCATTGTCTGAGTGTACTCCTGCGCTGACGTGCAGGAGTTCCACGTCAGGTCTCGAGTCCTGAGCGTATTTTGTTCTTATGAATGCAATAGCCTCTGGTCCACCTGGGATTGATATCATACCGCTACGATTCATGAAATACTGAAGCATGGTGGTGGGCTTGAGGGCCCTAGTGATGAGCAACGTGGAGGGTGTGTTGATTAGAAAATTCAGTCCTAAAAAGCCAATGTGCTCGTACAAGTTGTAGCCTACTTTGGCGTCCTTAATAGTGCTGATTCCCAGCTGTTGCAGATGGTCTCTAGGTCCAATACCAGACAACATCAATAATTTGGCAGAGTCGATGGTTCCTGCCGAGAGAATCACTTCCTTCGAGCTGTACACTTGGTGGGTCTGATTGTTTTGGATGTACTCGACACCTATGGCTCGTTTGGCGCTGGTCATGAGTACTCGCGTGACTCGCACCCCAGTCACTATGTCCAAGTTTGGTCTCTTTACTCGAAGATAGGCTTTGGCCGCGCTGCACCTGCTGCCCTTGTCCATGTTCACTTGGAGGTACGAAAAACCTATTTGGTCCGGTCCGTTGTAGTCCACCACGTTGTAACCTAAGTGCTCTCCGGCTTTGAGGAAGGCGTAGGCCAGTTGAGTGCGGTAGGGAACGCTCTCGACATTGACATAGCCGTCGGTTCCATGGTAAGACAAATTCATAACTCCTGAAATATGATCAGTTTCGTTATTAGCGAGTTCAAGAAGTGGAAAAACAAAAGTGTTAAGGTTATATTCAAAATAACGTTATAATAAGGTTCAGATAAAGATAAACAAATAAAAATTCACCTGGAACTCGGAACTGCTCGATTTTTTTGAAATATGGCAGCACCTCGTCGTAGGACCAGCCAGTGTTTCCCATTTGTGCCCAAAGGTCGTAGTCTTTTGGGTTGCCCCTCGAGTGGATCATGTAATTGAGAACACTAGAGCCGCCCAAAGCTTTGCCTCGCGGCCACGAGCACTGGTTGTTGATCATCCCCAAGCAAGCCTGTCGCTGGGGCTCGACTTTGTAGCCCCAATTGTATTTGCCAAGCTGATAAGCGGCCACGAGCGCTGGGACATGATTTAATACTCCGGGAACTTCCCCGGCTTCCAGCAGAAGAACGTTCCATTTTTTGTTCTCTGAAAGGCGATTAGCTACTACTGAACCCGCTGTGCCTGCACCCACTACTATGAAATCGTACTTGGTTTTTGTGCTCACAGACGATCGCACGTTGTTTTTCAGTTCTTGTGTATCTTTTATCAGGTCCAAAAAATTTTGACTAGTGATCGGTTTTAACGACAGAAAAAGAACCAAGACGATGAGTAGTTGAGACATTTTACTGGAGAATGGAATGACTGTCCGAGAAACTTGAATTTAAATCAATTGGATAACAATGCATTGGATCAGATTAAAAATTTATGACAGATGACTTTGTTGATTTTTTATTCTTTTTTAAGGCCACACCTGTTCAATTAAAATCTGATGTTACATTGCTTGAATTTGGAAGTTAATTATGACGAGATGATTGAATAATTACCTGTTCCAGATTTGAATTCGTTATTGTCATTAACTACATTTCATGATACATTAATTTTTGAATAATTTTTGAACTTCTGGATAAAATTAAATTTTAAAAATAACGATTGGAACTGATTAGCAATTGATTGAGGAAAAAGAAAGATAATTCTTCGTGACAGTAAATACGATTATATAATTATCAACGATCAGCCCGTTCAAGTATTGATAATTCAAGAAAATGTTCATGTTAATTCTTGTTAATTACTTGTTAATTCATTATCGCACTTTCTACATTGTGATTATCCGAATTATAATAAGCGGAAGAGGTACTTGATTTTTCGTTTTTAGAAAAAAAGTGATGTTTAAAAAATGTCTAAAACTCACTGTTTCACCCTTACATATTACTTTTAAAGAAGTGTATAAATTCCGGGACGCTTACAAGCAAAATGAAAGATCCATCCTATTCAAAATCTCATTATTTTTTACAATTTACTTAGTCCAGCCTCGAGCTCATAAAATTGCTTTATTAACTCGATGTA
>JAGTPF010000026.1:0-20001 GCA_020615435.1 Telenomus remus | reverse complement strand
TTGTACTCCAGTTTCCGCCGATGTTATTCCGAAACATCAGCGCGAAAACATCTAAAAAGCAGTCTCTATATAAGCAGACCAAAATGAATTTATTCCAAACGTATTTTATCACTTTGAAAATGACTTTGTTATTATTAAATCAACATGTCGAATTTATGAGTTCTTTATTCGAGCAGAAATGAAATTTCGGAAGCACGTATTGATTCAAAAAAATTGTTCCCAGGCTCCACAGCATATGCTCGCACTTTAGATTAATTCTGAAGCTTTTAATGTAATCTAATCAGTATCATTAAATAAGACACATTTAATCGTTGATAATTCGTTTTGTCGTTTGAACAGAAGCAAAATCCACATGACAGATGTGGAAACAGTCGTTTGACTTTTGTAAACTCTACGTCTGATATATGAGTTAAAGTAAACTCACATTCGAGATTTCAAATCAAATCAGGACTATATAAGTTTTTCGCAAATAAACGAAATCGAACGTGGAAGCTCTAACTTTACATTGGTTATTTGAGTTTAATTTCACCGAAGTTGAAAAGTTGTTCGGCATATCGATCGCTGAGTTACAGTTTTAGTCTGTGCACACATTGCAGGTGTATACATAATTCTGGTTTTACGCGCATTGTAAAGTCACGGCAACACAAAGTTGATAGTCACATATAAGAATACGTATATGGCTTATACGCTCTCGGTCTATATAAATAATTCGCGAGATTGCGCAGGGACGACGGATGAGAGTTGCTCATCGGTAATAAAGAACTATATATAGACAGCCGTAGGAGGCAAAGTGATGTCTTGTGTCGCATCTCGTAAAATAGCCATGTACCATCTCTTCTTCCTGCTTAGTCCCTTATTAAAATCTCTCAACATTTTTTAAGGAACAAAAATCAACAAAATCAAAACCGATAATAATTTTCTGTAGAAAAAGAAGTTGAAAAGAAACAATGAAATTTGAAAGAGACAGTTTGATGTTTCTGTGCGAAATTTGTTGTTGTAAGAGTTGTAATTATGTGCATATAGATAACCTATATTGCGGAACATTAGCTAAAAGAATTCGATGGCAAGGCCCGAACGCGCACGCATTTAATCGATAATCACCGGCAAGTGGTTCGGATGGAGCTAAAGGGTGCGGTGCAGGATACATCTGCGAGGGTATCATCAACCCGGTACAAAAGAGCGATCCATCATCTTCGGACAAACTGAGCTCAAAATTGGTCGGCTGCCTTCTCGGTTCTTTCTCGCCTGAGTTTGAGCGTGCGATTGTAACAAGAATACAGATTATTTTTGCACCGGCAATAACAATCTCACGAACATCATACCAATCAAGATAATACACTTTTTCAATAAACACACGAACAAAAATACGAGCTCGAAAAAAAAACGACTCGATTCATCTCGAAATTTCAGAATGTAAAAAAGGAAATCTTGAAGAAATAACATTTGCAAGTCATGGATTAAGAAATAAGACGGAAAATGGGATTTTTTCTCGTTAATCTATCGGATAAACGATGTTTTGTACGATGAAAAAAACTGCCATATTGAGATTTCTTCGGCAGGATGCAAATTTGTTTCAGTGCAAGAACATTGAAAGGATTATGGTGCGTCAACGGGATGACGGAGCGCCCGATAATTGTCGGCTCTAATATTTCGAATAGTTCGCATTTACAATGCACGCCGAGCTTCAGTGGGAAAAGTAAAGGGGGGTGTTTTGGGTAACAGGACATCCATCATTCGGTGTCAACGTGATTGTCTTTCGCCGCTACTTGGGAGCCCAAGTATTGTCCGGGCGAATGCCCGATTTTGCAAATCGCAACCTCTTCCCAGCGGCGTTTGCAAATTAATATTTGATTATTTATCCGAAGATGGAATTTTAATAATCTTGTCTCTTATGCAGGTTCAGGTGCAAGAAAATAGGGACCAAAGTATTAGAATAAAGTGATCCGAGCTAAACATCCGTTATTGTTTTGTATTCAAATGAGCTTTCTCGTGTATTTAGTTTGGACGCCAAAAGCTCTGTGTCGTTAAACATACATTTTGTCACCCCCCGACGACGAATCGCTGAGACGACTTTCGAGGCCGTAAGCGTTGTGGCTAACTCATGAAACAATCGATAATCTCAAAGCAAAATATTAGTTGACGAACAGTCTCCATGCAGAAATTTAATTTTTGCATCATCACCTGAATACATTATCGTTACGTTGAATTATTTTTACTTTTTCGAGCCTGTTTTGCAAGTAACAAATTTTTGTCGACAAAACTGTTGAATGTTTTGGATATGGTTTTTGAAAATGACGCTGAGCTTTTACAGTTTGATGAAAAGTTGCAGAATAACATTGCGCAAACATTCCAAAATCTACATAAATGTGATTGAAATATCATCAGCGGTGTAGGTTACAAAGCTTGCAATATATTTTTCATTAGCATGCGGCGTGGGGCGCGCGTAAACTAGCAGCCGCATAAAATTCGCGTGCTTTTTAATGCGAAAGCATGATATTTATGGCGTTTGTGCGCGCAAACAAAAATATGCCGGAGCGCAACGAGGAAAACGCATTTTCTAACAGCCGCTGCTGGTAGGGATGTCAGCGCGTAATCGAGTTGCACCCTCTCGGTACGACTATCTATTTTATTTATCCGATAACACGCCATTATGGACATCGCGACTATGGCCGTGTCCGTAACGAGTGGCTATTTATAATAACACGTGGCGTATTGGTTATTAGTTGTGCGTAAAGTGCGTTTCAAAAGCGCAACACACCAATGCTCACTCTCCCTGCATGAGAAATCGCCGCGACACGCATGCTACGCTTCATTGATGCTCAACTTGACTGATTCCAGCCAGTAATATAATTAAGTCATGAATTCACACCACTTTTATTTACTCCAAAGTGAAAGTCTTGTTTGTCTTTTGTTTTGCTGAAAAAGCAGCTTGACCGTTTAACCAGATGGTTTTACATTTTTGAAAAAATCGCTTTTTAGATTATAATGATGAGAAAATGTCAATCTTTTTGCCAAAATTGGACGAGCTCGCGCCAATAAAATTTGTTGACGAAATTAATGCAACTTTTATCCGTTCAAATCGATAAATGATCGGGATAAAAATTAAAAACAAACTCAAGCTCAAAAAAGCGTTTGCCGTTCGAAGCGCTATAAAAATACGATAAATGCTCGTATTAAGGTTGTTCCAGGTCACGTGCGTTCGAATCATGACTCTAATACTACACCGCGTACGTATCATTAAAAATTCCATTTGAAATAAAATCAGTTTTTTATTTCTATTTTATGATTCGATTCAAACTAGAAAAAAATATAAAAAACATGTTTTTCTATCGTACTTGACAAACAATTTTCTAAGTTTTTCCACGTTACAAATTATTTATATTTATTTCACCTTAATCTCAGTTGTTAATTCGATTAACTTATAATGATTAGAAAGATAATCAAATTCAAATCTTGAGTGTAGAAAAAAGTCGTTGAATATAATCCCGTGCTTCGAAAGAGTCTGATAATCTGTGGGTTTTAGCATGAAAGTATAAGAGCGAACTGGGTTGGAGTAATCGGTGGAGGTTCTTTTTGCTTGTCACATTTGGTGTCTATTCTTCAGATAAAGCTGCTCGACTAGGTGTATGTCGAAAGGCCTACGCGTGGTGTACACACGCATCATATATATTTGCTCCGAAACGAGTCATCCCCAATTAGTGGAATTAATAACGGTGTTAGACTTTAGGGGAGCTAATGCCGTTGGCTGGCTGATGTGCATACGTGTATACATATGTGTACATTCACGTCAATGACTGCACTTTCCTTCGTGCCTAATGAACGATGGCTTTGTTTGTCACTCGCTGTGAGGATTCTCTTCGCAGGGTTTATTTATTCGGTGAGCTCAACCCGCTGCAGTTTCACTGAGTTTCAAACAAATTCTGCAAAACGCGACCTTTTTCAGCAGCTTTTTTTTTTCCCCACCATGACATATTTTTTGCTGATTTCACTACTTTGCGACGTTCAACTTTCCTCGGTTGTTTGTGAACGATTTTTTTGCCGACCGAAATGTTGGAAAACATGAAAATTACACGATTTAATTTGTGCATTGTTTATTTGGATATTTTTCTTCTCGCTGGATATGAGTTTTTTCCAGTTTGTTTAATTCATCAGTGGGCGACGCAAATTATGAAACAAATATGCTTACAGCTGATGAGAATTTGCGGTCGAATTTTACATCAGCTCGGATTAATGAGACGTAAAATAAAGTTACGAACTTTTGCGATGAGGCAAATGATTTTGAAAGTGTTCATTATGGGTATTTGATAATTGAGCATATAATGTTATTGCAGTTTGTGCTTTGCTGTCAAAACTATTTTTTGGTCATGCTTTCGAACAATGTTTAATTAATAATTCAGAATTAAAGTTCCATAACATCACAATCCTGTTGTCTGGATGAGTGTATAGAATTCTTCACTCTAACTATACTTTACGAATTTCAGAAAATGATTTTGTTTACAAATTGTTGAACCAAATTTTGCATCGGTTTCTTTATGCATATTTTTTCAAGACAATGAAACAAAAACCTCTTATACTAACAAACAAAGTATAATTTTTCATTGTTTATTCTTTTCGTGTCTTCAGAAATGTTAGAATCTGATGCTCTGTAGCGGTAAATAATTTGCGCTTGAAATCTCGCGAGAAAACAGTATGCAAATGTGAGGGATAACGTCAGACTTGCAAAAAACTGCAAGGCTCAATGAAAAAAAATGTCTGAAAATGCGCTGCTCCATCTTCAACCTATAACCGTGACTCAGAACCGAAAATCTCTTGCTTTTCCAACACTTTTAATAGTGCTTTATGCGCGTGGTATAAAACTGGCGTTTCCCAGTCAAGCTGTCGCGTGATCCGCATTGTTTGGTCGCCATGAGCGTTTGGTCCGATGTTTTTTAACTGAATAAGCCAGAACCACTGGCCGGCGTAATAATGAAAGAGAAAAATAATGACCGACAAGGGCTGCGCGCCACTTCGTCATTGCCAAAAGATTTATCTGTGTATCTCTTGTGTCACATGTCCATCTACGCGGAATGAGCCCTCTAGATTTATTGTACCGAGTGGTTTCGCTCAAATTTGCTGTGATTTTTCCCGTCCATTACAAAAAATCGCACTGATTTAATTGTCACAAGTCTCAATTAAATTTATTGCACAAATTCGAATATAATTTTTATCGAAAAACAAATTATTTACAAAATTGAAAAAAAAAAATGTTTCAATGAATTGAGGAGTTAGAGAAAAGATAAAGATGATGAGTTTGTAAAGAAACATCTGTTATTGTCCGATTTGAATAGATCTGTAAATCCCCAAACAATGTTCACCGATCACTGATTTCGAATTGCAGAAAAGTGACGGAAACTTTGAGGTTTGAGATGTTTTCTTTTGGGTGCGCTTAGGAGGTCTTTTGGACGAATGTCGTTGACCAAGGGTTCTTATTTTCCGGGGTTGCACGAGGTCAAGGGATCAGCTGTGTAACGTGTGTATTAGTGGCTATATGCACATAACAAGCCGGCACGGAGGGACCCTCCGCTGGATGAATCTGGGTCAGCGGGCCAATGAGGGCAGATGAGGGGTGATCGTCGAAGCCCCCTTCGCGCCCCTTCCCCTCTTATAACAGGGTACCTTCTTCAAAAGGTCTATGACAAGATAATCGAGGCGCCCGAGCTGTTTCTTCCTGTCGCTTGTTATTTGCCATTTTTATTATCAAACTTGACCGCAACATTTTTTCTCGCTAATCATTTTCAATCCGCGATAAAAAGTTAATTTATTTATCTTGATTCAAAAAGAAAATTAGTTTAAATGTCAGGTGTATTTTTGCAGTTAAACTATAGGTAAAATGAAATGAAAATCTTTGTCTTTGACATTTGTTATCTCTAATTAACATTTGCATTGTTTTATAACTTTGAGGTGAAATCTATAATTTGCACTTTCACTGTTAGAATAACTTTCCACAATAATAAACGTACAATATCAATATTTGTTTCACACGAGCGTTTTGAGCGTCGCGCTTATGTGCGCGAGCGAGATAAAAGTCTCGTTGCAACTTGGACGAATTGTTAATCAGGCACAAAGTTTTTTCGGCCTAACGTGTGTTACGCGCGTTCCGTGGTATAATTATTCGCCGCAGTTTTTTTTTCAAGTTTCATTTTTTACATGCGATTTGCATAATAAGCCCGAGTCTTCCACCGTCGAGCATCATTTTTTTCGATTACCGCAAACTGCTGCATACCGATGTTGAATATGAGATGTGTGTTATCATAAAATTATTGTTAGAATAAATTGACCGAAACATAAACGCTCGTATATTTATGTCTCACGTGTGATATGCCATCTATATATAAACGCACACATTTTTTACGACTGCTCGCGTGTATACATCGCACAGAATACTCGTAAAATGTTCGTTTTTAAAATGACAACGCCGGGACCACAATTCATTATTATTATCATTCAAAAATTCCATTGTTCTTTTTTTATGATTGACTCAAAATACAAAAGAACCAAAAATGAAACCAAAAAACAAAAAAAAAAAAGCCACAAAATGTTGTTCGTGAGCGAGAACAAAAAGTGTTGAAATGCTTCTCATTATTGTCGCCGTGCAACATACAAACTTTCGGCACAAAAATGCAACTCGTTTTACAAGAGGATAATAAAGACAATGCGGCTTCTCTTTAGAAAAGACAGCACGTATCGTTTATGAATTCGTGGCATGCAGGATGGCGCGGGCTATGGATGAGGAATATTCTGCGAGTACCACTGTAGTAGATCAGAGAACAGAGCGAGAGAGAAGGCTTAGCGAACGATTTGGCGATACAGAGATCGCGCACGAAGAAGTTTTGCGGCTAAGAATTCATCGCGGCACGTATAGTGCGCTGGAGGTAGCGAAGCCGTACAAAGATATCAAGTACAGCTAGTACCCAGGAACTGTTGAAGCGCGGGGCGGCAGCGGGGGTGGAGGCGGTTGGATGTAAGAGTGAGAGGGAAGACGGTAGAGGGTGGAGGGTACAGAAGAAATGAGTGCGCGCGTGTAATGCCGATGGCGAATATGGTGGATGTCCCCCCTGGATGCGAGTGCTCTCGCGAGCGATCGATTCGGCGACATTCTTCGCTTGCAGGAGACAGAGAGAAGCAGTCGTAGGAGGAGGCGTGGGGTGTGAGGCGGCCGGGGCGGGGAGGCGAGCGACGAAGAAGGAGGGCAGAAGACGAAACGAGACGAGAAAAGAGAAGTCGTGAGGAAAAAGAAGAAAACCCCACCTCAACTCGCTCGGCCCGGTGGCTTTCAGTGTTCGCTTGTGTGTCTGTGAATCGTCGCTGCGAGCCTCGGGGTGGGGGCAACGGGGGCGGCTGGTACCTGGGGCGTCGACGGCGCGCTCGCAGCGGCCACTCGCGCGGCTAGGCCCCGCCGACACTCCACCAACCGGCAGGCCGCGTGCGCGCACGAGCCGCCTTCCATCCCCACCACCGGCCGCTTCCCACTCATGTTTTTATTTATTACATCTGTGACTGGGTAGGGAGGAAATATTCCCGACTCCACTAAGAGTGCGCTTGCCACTTTGAGAAGGAACGACGCGCGTCCCTGCGAGTTGTTACAGTAAATGCCGTAGCTGCTCTCGTAGTTTTCACGTTCCGCGGTACGCGTTTCGAGTTTGCCGTCGCGCTCTCCAGCCCGCGCCAACTTTTCCGTCAAACCAGTGCAACGCGCTCTTCTCATCTGAACTGCGATCGTTTAGAGCCATGGACTGCAGTCGCGATTTCGCGGAGTGAAGTTAGTGAGGCCGTCAAAACAGTGACAGTGACAATTGGCAAGAGCCCACACTCAGTGCCCAGCGACGTCAGTGACGATCGTGATATTGTTATCAATCGCCGCTACCATGTCCGCGTGCGATCTCGCCCGTTGAGACCCATCTCGATTCAGCTACTTTTTTTCACCGCGATCTCCGTTTGGTCTAGATATAGCTTCTGGATTTGCAGCACCCGGAGCGATGGATAGCTCGTCTGACCACAGCAGTCGCGCCAGCCCGGTTACCGTCAGTCCGAAAAATCATCCCCACAGTCCACCCCAGCAGATACACCAGTCCCACAACGCCCACCAGCAGCCTCACCCCAGGGACCAGATTCGCGAATTGCAACAGCAACACCGAACCGTGCCCACGCCGGGTTCGCCGTCCCGGGGCTCACCCCCGCAGGGCTTGCCGTTGAGCCCGTCTCCGCTGTCCGCCACAGGGGGTCCAGGTGCTCCTCCAGGTATGGTGCCGAGAATGCCGGGCCTGCCGCCACCGGGCTTGGGCTTGCTGGGCCAGTTGGGAGGCATGCTAAGCGCCCACCATGGCTCCCCGTTGGAGCTCATGGCTGCCCATCATGCTGTTATGCCACCGAGGTCCTACAACAGCCCGCCACCGATCAGCTCCAGTGACCCGACTGCGAATGAGTGCAAACTCGTCGACTACCGTGGTCAAAAAGTCGCTGCTTTCATTATCAATGGTGACACGATGCTCTGTCTGCCACAGGCGTTTGAATTGTTTTTGAAGCATCTTGTCGGAGGCCTCCACACGGTTTACACCAAGTTGAAGAGACTCGACATCGTGCCACTTGTGTGCAACGTCGAGCAGGTCAGAATTCTTCGCGGACTTGGGGCTATCCAACCGGGAGTGAACCGTTGCAAACTCCTCAGCTGCAAAGACTTCGATGTCCTCTACAGAGACTGCACCACTGCCAGGTTAGTTCCTTAGATCCTTGACTTTGTTTCAGTTTTTCTTATCTTTTTCTGAAGTCTTTTTGAAATTTGACGAGATACGAATTTATAGCTGAATGAAACAGTTAGTCTAATAGATCTGTTTACGATAAACTTCGAATGATTGGGTCATCAAATAAATTCAAAATATTACAAGTCCCTTGCCAGCTTTCTTGTAAAACATGGTTGTCCTGCCAGAACAATGATTCATCATTCTTTTACTAGTGTCTATGATACACTAATGTTACCTTGTTCAGAATCTTCACTTTTTTCAATTCTTTCATTTGATACAGTTTATTTAATAATCAGGCAGTGTTCTGTCAAAGTTCTGATACAAATCTCAGCTTTTGTTTGACAACTGATTTGTCAAGATAAATTGTAACATCATTTCTGCCTGCCCTTGATTGTTGAACCTCGTTTACTCTTCGCAATGCAGTTTTCTATCTTCACTATTGTCCTACATTGCCATTCTATTGTCAATCATTTTTGCCCACGAGGCTCGCCATCAAAAATATTCCATTTCAACAGTTCCCACCACTGCGTTACAATTTAACTAAGAATTAATCGTCTAATTGCACTTTTCTCACGTTACAATATCTGCACCGAGCGATCGTCAGTTTTTCTCACATTTTAATTTGCTGGTCTATCCATCCCGACTCTACCTTCTTCATCAGAGAAAATCCATGTTTACACTATATGATGAAGTGAATTCTCCGCGGCATTTTTGACGGCGCTACAATTGCCGGGGGATAGGCGCCGATCGCGATCAGCAAAGATCGTGACTAGTAGTCAGAAAACAAGTTTGCCTGTACGGTGTAACCTCTGGTGATCACGCTAGATCTCAAGCTCGTAGGATCTCGCCAATTGGTACTCGATGTGAAGACGTTTGGCTATTGCCGGTTGAGATCGGCTAGATGGCAGCCGCACATACAAACCACACCTTGCCCTGACGGTCAGGCTGTCTACGGAAGCTCGAATTCGCGCGTGCATTAATAACAGTGTCGCCTCTGGCTAGCACTTTGTCTTGGCACGGGGGGTCGAATTATACTTTAATTGTCTTGACGGCTTTGCGAACACCTTCGGCTTCTTTGCCTCTGTCTTGCCCCACGTTGCACGTTCACTAAATCTTTGAGATCGTTTCTGCTGATATACCCTCGACGCTGTCAACGCTTCATTCATTTGCCATTCACGCCAGGCTCTTTACAACAACCTCACTTGGCATCGAAACAAACACCTAGTCATAACTGGAACGCAGATTTCAAATCCGCAAAAACCGTTTTTCCTCTCTCCTCTGGCAAAACTTTCTATATCAATTTTCCAGCGGACCGACGAGTGAAACCGGACACCAGATCAACCGGTGATAAAATTAAGCCTGCGTGCGTACGGTGCACTCAACCGAGTCAGACGCCGCGACTCTTTGTTTATATTGGCAACAACTCGATTGGAACGCGTTTCAGCATAGCGATGTCTTCATTTTGATCGCTAATTATTTACTGCCCCTGCCAGCTGACGTAGATAAGAGTGCCGATAACGATTTCAAAAACAATTACATCTCGACTTGTCAACGTGTTTTGTCAACACAATTCGAAACAATCAAACGCACGAAGCAACAAGAGAGATTGTGCACGTGTTTCACGTTTCTAGGATTGTCAAGTGGGGCTCGCGCCAACAGGTGGTGTCTCTTTCAAAGCCGTTTCTCTGAATGAATCAGCCCCACCGGTAGAGCTCGGTTGTAGTACAAGCTTACCCCACCCACGCGACAGACTACAGACGAAATGGAATGGTAAACGAAACGAGGGGACCGCGCGGCGAAAATGTTGTCCTTCTGCCGTGGCGGATCCCCAGTGTCCCCAGCATCAACCGCCATCCCAACTGGAAGAATCGCAAGCGGATCGCACTCTGATTTCAGACTCCTCGGTGAACCCTCTTGTTGGTGAATTTTTTTGCACGCGGCATCAGTTTCGTGGCACTCGAAAGGTCTCTGACGGGACAATTCTTTAGCCGTGGACGCGTTGCGCAGCGGCAGTCACAACGGAAACGGATTCAGCGCGACACAACGAGAGAAAGGAGGAAGAAATGATTAGCCGAATGGGTCGGAGGGACAGAGACAGACGAGAGTCGAAACGAGGACGGATTTCGCAGGGATAGGAAAGCCAAATAATCCCAAGTCAGAGTTACTGAACAGAGCTCGTGGAGCCGTCGGCTCGTGCGGGTCCTTTTCTCGAGCGCTGTTGTTATTTCATATCTCTTGGTCTGGCCGATCCACTGGCGAGAAAAATGCGGTTTCATATTCAAAGGTTTACCTTGCGGTGGAATCCATTTCAGCGTGTATACATTAACACTCTCGGATAGATACGTATCCTGCCAAGAGGTTAGATGGCAGATAGCGGAACAGGCAGGCCGCAAAATAATTGGCGCTGTATCGATCGGCAAAGATATCGCGCGACGAAAAATCGCATGATAAAGTGGCTGCGGCGGTGCCCTCGTGTGCGGTCCGATCGCATCGTTACATTCTGATAATGTAACCAGTGGCCATTTCGTTCGCCGCCACGCCGCCTACAACAACGGCTGTGCGTGCAATCGCAACCGCAGCGATAATTCAGACGCTTTTTCTTGCGGTTACCAACGCCGTGGCGCCGCCTGTGTGCCTTACGCTATAACAGTCTCCTGTCCCTTGCGAAATTTCGCACAAATTCTTCCGTCCTTCCTAATAGCAACAGAACCTATTCTTTGCCTCAGTTGTATGCTTACCCATCTCTATTATTCATTCTAAACCAATCGAAAATGTACAGCAAAAACGTTTCAGACTTTGTATTCATAAATTTCAAGTCCTTGATAAGATCTCAGAGCTTGCAATTTATGTAAACTGGTATTCTATCTCAAACACTGAAAAAACCCTGTAATTGCAGAAAAGAGTAGTCGATAGTATAAAAGAATAAACATTGTCAATACATGATGCTGACGAACCTCTACCTCATAACGGATTTTGTATGCCGGAGTGACTAACTGTCAATTTTTTTCGAGGGGAAACAAAATTTAATAATCCCTGACTCTCCTTATGTGTCAGTGCATTGTTCGAGCCATTACGGGAGCCAATTAATCCAAGCGCAATTTCATAATTAAACGACTAATAAAGCATAGAAAATAGAGTCCAGGGCCGTGGGCCAGCTCCCACGCAGTCTGCATGGTTTCGCGGGAGCCAAGAAAATTTTTCGAGGGAGCGGAAGTGCCGGTCCCTCCCCCTGATGGATAGTCTTGTGATTTTCCCAATTAGAGACATTGATGTCAGTCGGACGTCGTAATCATTCACTTACTAACTTGGCGAAAGATAATTGATTAATATATAATTGACCCATCTCATTAGAATCCAACCACGTTATTACCTTTTTCCATGTCTCGTTCATTATGGTCTTAGAGCTGCGCTATTATGTGTGCGCCGGGGTCGACGATGCTATCATTTTATGCTATTTCACGCAATAAATACTTATCTCCAACAGTCATCAACTCTGCTTAATCTCGCGGAGATACTCGTCGCTAAATTTAGCAATCGCACGAATAAAACTGTCCGCTGTTGATCAAACTTTGATAAACTTCTGACGTGTTTCCTGTTACATTCACGTTTCTTTTTGCACTTTACAATCAGCGCTTTGATTTTATATCAACTCTAAATACCGCAATTGAAAACATTTCGTTTATTTTTTCGCTTACTAGATGTTACAAAAATTAATTACTATGACTTACATTTGAGGTTAGGTTTAAAGTTGAAATAATTCTAAAAACTAATTTTGCTTGAGGAAAATTAAACATTCGCAGCATTTCGAAGATGAAATTCAATTGCACTATTGTTTTTTGATTGACGAAATGAAGCGAAATGTTTATCTAAATAAGATCAAAATTAATCGGATACACTTATCAGCCCCATTCTTATGTTATTTTTGAAACTGTCATAACTTTTGAGATGCATTGCGGCGGGAGGGCACGCAGGCCCAATCTTTTGTACAACAATTGTATCAGCTTCGGCGGCGGCAGCTGGCATCGTTGCTTTTTTTCGCCGACCCGTCGGCGGTGCTACTGCACGCACAATATTTTTCTAAGGGCTGATATGTTTCTTTTGTTGCTGGTGCTTTTTTTTGATACAGATACACGTACTTTACGGCAGCCGAGTAGTTACATCCTGCTCATCTTGTTTGTGCATCCGCGCGATCATATTTATTTCGATCTCGTCTCATATTTTTTTCCATCCGAGAAGCAGCTCTATATCAGCAATATATTCTTGTAATTCCAAATATTATTTTCCCACAATTTCATATTTCATTTTGGTTCTCTAGATACGTAGTTTTGATGTTATTTTTTATGTATCAAATCGTTGCAAAAAAGTTGTTCGGAAAGGAGAGGGGGGTTGGGGTGAAGTCCGTGTTGTGATTCGATAAAAATAAATCTGAACTCCGGACAGTATTATCGATTGGCGGCGGGAGGGGGGAGTGAGCGCGCGTATTGTTCAGCAACTCCCACAATAATTCCTCACAATCGTTCTTAATTCAAGAAAATTAATTGAAAACACAAATCTGAAGGCTTCTTTCTTCTTGGCGCGCGCCGCGATTGCCCAACCCTCTCTCATAATTCTTGGTAATTAATAATCTGCAACAAGTAATAACAAAGTCAGTATAATCCGGTCGCCCTGCCGTGCCAAGCGTGCTCTTAATTCTTGGTAATTAATGCAAAGACAAACGAGAAGGATAAACCCCAACTCGCTGATTATTCTCCTGTTAAGTATTTGCGCGTTTATTTTTCGCTTTCTTTTTCTCGACTCGCGAGAGATTTCTATCGTACAAATCTTTCACGGTGACTGTGCACACTAGCTTTTGTTTCCTTTTGCAAGACGTATCATTGTTCTTGTATTTTTTGTTTGGTTGATATATTTAACGGCGCTTTGAAGACAGTGATTGAATTTGTGATAATGCCAGACACGTTTCGACGCCTTGTCTGCAAGTTGAGGAGTTACTCATAAAGATATACAAATGTGATCTGTTCAAGTTAATTCTTTTCTCGACAGCTGAGAAATTTATTATTTCAAAAATTAAAAACAAAGAGATAACAAAATTACACACGTTTAATTTTTTAAATTGCAAGTTTAATTTCTAGAACATTTGTGAAACAAAATTTTGCAACATTCCAAGTATGCGATGATCTGAGATAAAGAGTGAAAAATGCTGAGTTTGTATTTGAATTTTATGAAGAATCATAAGGAGTTGACCAGTACGAAATAAAATGCATAAATGCATAATAATCATAATTACTTGTGATACATATTTTATAAAAATTGCTGGTTTTTATCTGCGGCGTCTATGAAAATTGTATTCGGTTTCTTTTATTTTTAATACACCTTAGCTGATAATATCGCATCTAGACGCATGACATGTAATTTCCGTTAAAACAATAATGTTGTTATAACTCCTCGATGCGAAAAAGCGTTGTATTAATGCATTAAAATCGTGATTATTTGTAAGAAAATTTCGTGATGTGGAAATCTTAATTGCAAATGTCATAAAACCGTGATTATGATACAATAATTGTCCTTACATAAAATTTCAAATAAATAACAGAGATTTAAAGAATTTCATTACCCTTACCAAACAAAATATTGTTTACACTGCTCATTAAACATTTTTTTTCAATACATTGCAAATAACATGCTCCACTAAACATTCTTCAGCAAAAAAAATCTTTTGAAAATTCTTCGTTCATAATTAAATTCTAAGGATTTTTCTGAACAAAAATCGTGATAATTAAAATCTTATCCCTTTGGAAGGCGATAAAGATTTCCGGGACCTTTTCTATACTTACAAAAATTCCAATCAAATCTTGGCGTTGTAAACAGCGATACAAGCAGAGGGTATACTTGTTCGGCGTCTTTTTCTTTAATTCCAGCAGTCGGATGAAGCGTCGTCACGATCGCTTCGTAGCACGATGGGAACCTCTGCGCGCGGCTTCGTCAGAGTTTGAGGGTTCCAAAGGAGGCTGGCTGGCGCGAAGGATAAGAAAGGAGAGAAAAAGATGGTTGAAGGATTCGTAATCACGGACTGGCGAGAGATACAAATGCAAGTCATTGGGTCGTGCATTGTCTTGCAATGGCGCCAGGCTCCCGTTTCGCAGCGCCCTATCGCATTTTCGTTTTTAATGCCAATCGCCCTTTAGGCTCGTACATTTTCTTTGCTCACTGCCAAGCATGAAAATTCAATATCTCTTTCTCATTATACGTTCCTTCAAGCCGGCTACTGGTTCGCTTTGATGCTCGTGACGTCCGATGAAAGCCTCGAAATATAAATCGAACAAGCTCGCATTTTCCAGGCCTCCTGAATAACAATTTCTGTGTGTCTTTCCTCCATTTCGTAATCACTAACTTTCAATTAAACTCAAAGTCCAACAGCATCCTCTTTTTCCACATCAAATTAAAAACCAACCAAAATCTTGAAAAAAAACTTTTTTCGCGAAATTTGCGTTTAAAATCTTGGCATCGCTAACGAGGTTGAAGAAAGGAAAAAAATCGATTGTTTTGCGAGCGTGATACTGACCCACATAAGGGCAGCTGGGGTACGACGACCCTCGGATTCTCTCCCTAGCGAACTCTCAAAGACAATCCCCCGCTTCGTAACCCTTAGCATCCTCGTCACACTTGTCTGGAGCTGCGATTCTAGCCGGAATCCGATTGGATGCGCTGCCGAGCGCCAATCTCGGCTGCAAGTTTTTTTTTGGCCACGTTATTGGCGTTTTTGTCGGTCCGGTCGATTGATTGCCGCGATCGAAACACGTCGACACGCGCTGATGCAGTGACTTGCATCTTACTCAACCGTAAATTGGCAATCGAATATCCAATACGCTGCGCTGTACTTCTTCATCTGAATCGGCGCATTCATATCGTAGTCGCGAATGCCAATCGGTAAACGTGTTCAGCAAAAAACATCTCTCAACCGAGTTCGCTCTAGTTTTGCGCTCTTTTGTCGCGCTGCGCAATACTTTCAAAGTTTCGCGCTGCTCGGTATACAATAGTCAGTTGCAATTACAAATGCCGCACAAAAACTAGTTGGTCTTTGTCAATGCGTCCGTTACCAACTTTGTTTACTTTGTAACAAATTATTTGCAATGAAACTTTTTTGTCCTTTTTCAATATTCTATCTGAAACATTGGAAAATCAACAGACTTATATTTAGTAATTGAACATTTGAATTAATTGTCTCGTTGTTATAAAAAACTTTTGGCAACAGTGTTGAAATGTAATTTTTCCTCTCAATTTTTAAATGAAAATATTTTTTGCCCTGTACTCGTTTCACTAGGAACGTACTCTAATACAGTTCATTTGTAACTCCAGCAGTTAGTTTTCAGGTCGAATCAATGTAATGTTAGTTAAATTGTGAGTAATCAAACGTTAGGGACGGCCCTCGTGCGTGCGGCCACTTGTGCAGGGACGGCCATTTTGACATATGGTATATGTGTAACGTTACCCCGTGGCAGTGACGTAATCTTAGCAATCTGTACAAGCGTGTATACAATGCGTGCGCCTCAAATAAGTGCATCGAAAAAGAAACCTCGAACGGCTTATCCAAAACTGTTTCATTCTGGGTTTTCTTCTGGATCAGCAGTCATGCGATGCCGCGGATGTCAATTTGACACCATGACGTTGCAAAGTTGTGTCGAGTGGCATCTCGAAGGCGCATTTCTACGTGCTCGTTGAGTTTGGCACAAACATCGCACCCTGTTCCGAGCAAAGGGTTTCGTGCGCACGCCAACCACTTCAACTCGTTACATACGCTAATTAAACATCAGACGCACGAGACCCGCTGTTATATACCTAAGCGCCGATCCTTTTCACTCGTTGTTATTAGAACAGTTAGAACTTTCGAGTATTTTATTGCCTCGATACCATTTCCACTTGACAAAGGCTTACGAAATTCGGCTAATTTTGATACTCATCGTTTCTGATTCACCTCAAAAACTTCTTCATATCACGCATTTTTCGAACCTTCAACTTGTAATAACAAATATTAACGTCATGCAATCCAAACTTTACTAAGCATGCAAATTTATAACTCTATCTACAAGCATTTTTTATAATCTATTTCGAACACTATTTTCAATCAATTCTCAACTTTAGATATTTACACTTGGCTCTCTTTGGTCCGATAAAAAGTTTAAAATGTCGTTTGTTGGTGAGTCTCAAGTAAAGAGTGATCTTACTGTCTGGTGATGATTTGTTGTTTGGTTTGGCAAGTGACTTGAGTATTCAATCGTTATCACTCTGCTTCTTGAGACCTGTCCAAGTTTCTCATCCTAGGTTTATCCTCAGCTATTGTACGTGCTGGCACCAACAGCAGAGCTAGTATACGTCTGCAAGCAGCAATAATACGGCTCACTGTTGAAGAAGATTGGCTTGCCGAGTTTGCTCTGTTCGCGTGCCGTCGAGTTTTGAACAACGTTGCCCGTCAATCAAAGCATCGAGCTCATCAAGTAGCGATACCTGTACGCGGTGTCAAGTCGACCTCGCGGATACCTTTTTGACGTTTTGCAGTATTTATATAATCTATACCTTTCCTACTACACAAATCATAGACTCGCAGAACTTTGCCAGTGTACTTTTTGCGCCGATCCCAAATGTCTCAAGTTAAATTCCATCTTTGCTTTACGTTTGTGAGTTTTGTTGACTTAAAAAATTTGGAAAGAGTATTCGAATTGCTAGACTGTTATTTTAAAAGAAGAATAAATAAAATGTTTTGTTCAGTTCAATTTTCTGAGTTCGCCATAGTTTTGTTCACGTTAACACCAGCAGCTGCACGCTTTTCGCGACTCGTTTTCAGAATCATCTCTCCCTCCAACCCTTAGCTCCGCCTAGTCCTAACAATCCCTAAAAACGCCAACCCGTTCGAAAAAATTTCGCGAGTGCGATGCCCACCCTAGTCCATATACAGACATTTCCTAGCGTCGGAGAGAAGCAGAAAAAACAACATTTGCCGTGCAGCCTGGGGAATCGAACGCCCGTTTAATGATGGATAAGTTGTCGGCGGCAAAAAAAGGCCGCCGTTCGTGCCGCGGCTACACTGTATAGCGCGTCAAATGGGACCACCAAGCAGACCATTGGCGCATCGTTCTTCATTGCGTGCGAAAAATTGTACGGGCTTTCTCACCTGGACAATGGTACTGATTCCGATTCTCAGATTTTTGGAACGAAAACGTGATCGAAATCGGCGAACAATCCATCGCAAAAATGTTGCTCATAAACAAGGTATTGCCATGGCCAGGAGGTGTTTCCTTTCTCAAACTTCGCAGATGGGCTTATTGTTGGTTTGCATGTACTGATACACTCAGGGTTTTCTCGTGTTTTTTTTTGTCGATTTCAATTGGTAATCATACATTTGTATGAAAAAATAGTTATCGATAACGACGTCTGACTGGCCGAATTAACTGCCATTCAAGTTTTACTTGGACGTAGAGCAATTCAAAACAATGATATAATAACAGATGGCGCGCCATCATCGCCATCTTTTGGCGCCGTTTTTCCTGCCACGTTTTCTGCGCGAGTAAGCGATTCGAGCCGTTAAATCAACCTTTTAGATCGAAAAACGAGTTTTTACGTTTGCTATTGATACTTAAGGAATTTAAATGATCCAAGTTCTTGCATCAAGTTTTTCGGTCGTTCCTTGGCTGAAATTGAAAGTGTGGCATTTAATGGACGGGTGGTTAATTTTTGAGCACTGACCTAGCCGAAAGATTGAACCGGTTGGTCAAGTGAAAACGTATAGGATCGGTACTCCATTCCCTTTCATTTTAATCAGTCTCGATTTGGCACTGGGGAATTAGCCAATGAGCATGCAAATCGAAAACTATATTTTCAACTCTAACCGCCAAAGGGGCTGCAAATTTTGTATTCAAATTCGTGGGATATTTTTTTGTTCACCTTTGCCAGCTCCTCTCTAACTCACGTGAAGAACATTATAAAGCTTTATTATACGAATTAACAGTCAATTAAATTTTATTTCTTGTTTCACGCTTTATCCCGAAACCTGTAACTTTGTTACAATTATTCCCAGGGCCACGAGAAACTACGCGCAAAAAGAAGCAAAAGCGGCGCCCGTCAGAGACGTTAAATATAAACTACCCAATATTTTGCAGGCTACATTAGCGCCGCTGATTAGATTCGTATTTTGTGATTCCTGGTCCAATTTAAATCAAACTCGTCCCGACGAAGAGCACGGAAGACCAATATCGCGGACGACAAGGACGCACGAACTCGCCAAGACGGATCTGACTTTCTTACCTGAGTGCCTTTCTGGAGGCTCTGACAGAACGAGATCCGCCCACAAAAGTAATCTCAAACCGAGCCTATGCAGCCACACCTGATTCATCAGCCGAGAATTGAAATGTTCAAGTTTATATACGAGAACTGCATCTTTTCGATTCATTTACAAATTCTTTTCTTTTAGTACATTAAAACACAAATTTTGATTGCGAAACAAAATTGCGAAACAATTTTGTGTGTGAATGAAAGACGAGTACTCATTAAAATTCAAAGACGACATGTGTTTTCAGCGGAAAAGAAAATAAGGCTGTTATTTATCGAGCAATCGTGTAAATGATGATACTCGGATCTAGATTAGAAGATTTTCGTGGTCGTTTTGGAACTTCAAGGCAGAGGCAACGCCACCTGTGAAAACAAGGCTGATGATCGGTGACTAATATTTATTGTAATTCGAAACACGTGTAACAACCTCGGCGGTTGCGGAGGCGGTGGTGCAAAAAGTTGGCGCAATAATTACGACGCGACTTCTCGGGACGAAACGCCTGATTTATTCCGACTAGGATGCTTGTTCCGAGTGATACCGAAATAGATCCAAGGAATTGGCACGATTTATCATCGCTGTTCCGCGAGAAATAATACTCTCGTGTCGGACAATGCACTGAGGGGTTTTGATGATGATTAATCGATCGTTTCAGAGTTTCGAATAGAAAAATTATATTTGTTTTCTGTTACGATTTTTTTATTGCCGAAACAGCAATAACTGAAAAAGAAATATAGTTTAATTTGCAAAAATTGAATTGCAAAATTTTTTTTTTTCATTTGCAAAGTTTCTTGAAATTGTGGAAATTTGAGTTATGTAAATAGGGAGAAATCGAGTAGAAGGGTTTTTCATACTGCATGAAATCGAAAGTGCAAGAAAAAACTGTGGAAGCATCCACAAGGAAATACG
>JAGTPF010000025.1:0-20001 GCA_020615435.1 Telenomus remus | reverse complement strand
TTGAGTTAGCCACCGAGGGCAAAAATAAGGCACAGATTGTAGCCAAAACCAGAGCTGTAATAAAATAAACAACGAAGAACTGTTATTAAAGTTTCAACATTTACTTTGTTTGTAACGAGTTTTTGAATGAAAAATTATGTTTAGAGAAAATTACAAGATAAAGAGACATAGTTGAGCTGATAAAAATCCAACAGATTGAAATTGACCATGAGTTGTCCAACAACTCCTCCAGTGAATTTTCCAACGAGAATAGCTGCTCTGGTACAACTGGTTGCTTTTTCGTAATGTTTTTTGTCGACTTTTGCATAGATGTAAGTGTAATATGCAACTTCGGTTGACATAAACAAACCATAGCCGACTTCTATAAATTGCATCATTGGTACTGTCGTGACGAATAACATCATGCCAAATTTGAACCCTCCGAAAATGCTGCACAGTACGATCAATGGTTTGTATCTCAGTAAGTCAGTCAGGAGGAATATCAAAATCAGAGTTGCAAAGTACGAATAAATGCATACTGGATAGATTTCTTCCGAAACCTAAAACAATGTTAGAAATTTTAAGTCAAAATTAAAGTAAATTTGTATTTAATTAAATGAATGAACTTACTTGAGTATCGGTGAAATTTTTCCATGGTCCAGTCAATTGTCTATAGAGAAAAGGTTCAGCTGGTCGAAATTCCTTCAGAAATCCAAACAGGCAAAGGATCGTCAAAATTAATTTCCACTTCATTTTTGTTCACTTATGAGGAATCGTTTGTTTGAAAGCTTTAAATCTCTAGCACTATTACTGTATGCCTTCTGGTTGTCTACATTGTTAAGATTTGTTTGATATTGTCCGAATGAGTTTGCTTTCGTACTGGCGTTTTCAAACGACACCTGACAATTGTGCACTTAATAACATAGCAATATTTGATGCAAGATAAGTCCAATATCTGCAACGCGATTGATCCACTCAATCAGATCCTACTACGAAAACTTGCATAAAAATACATTTAGCTTATTGCAATAGATAGTGTGCGTATTAAAACCGGTTATTTTCGTTTATTATTAATCATAATATTCATATTTCCCGCCGACGTAATTTAATTAACAAAATTGAATACAATTGTTTATTATTTTTATGCAGAATGACTTCAAGAAGCTAAGTTTCAAATTTAACTTCAAAAAACCAATATCTTTTCTGAGATGTTTTCCAATAACAAAATTGTTACTTGCAAAGTAACAAATTGATAAGTCAATGCAATTGGTACGAGTTCTTTTTATTTAAAAATATTCACAAAATAAATAAAGTTAGTAGAATATTAGATATGGATTGCTTAGCTTGGATTACGAGAGTTAACTATAATTTTCATTACAATCGGTAATCTCATGCGTTTTATGATTTCGACAGTATTTAAAAACCGTTTGCATTGCAAACGTTGAAAATATTACTCCTAGAGCAATAAAGTAAAAGCTGTAGATTACGAACTGAAACAGAATGAAAAATTCATTTATTATGAATCATACTTTGTAAAACCATTCATTTTTCGTAATATTTTTCAAAAATCATATTCACCTGATCTCTGATTGTAGTTCTGAAAAATTTACCACCCATGATGACGTACATACACAAACACTGTACCCCTAGTGCTACAAAAGTGTTGATTCCGAAGACTAATCCATAACTATCTTTTGGAATTTTTTTGGCAACTTCGAAACTGAAATATAAAAGTTTATAATAATGATTAAAATATAATACATTAATTAATATATAATATAATAATGATTATAATAAGAAAACTTTTATCGAATCTTAATTTGCTTGAAAATGTGAAAATTGTAACTAAGAAAATAAGTGAAATAGAACTTTGCTATCAGACCTTGCAACTGTCAGCATAGTATGATAAATCACACCGAAACCAATGTAACATCCATACATTATGAAAACATTTAAAGTTTTGCTAGCCAACATCAAAAACAACCCTTGCAATACTGAAAACAATGCCAGGACACCTTCTCCATACAATTCCCAATCGATTTTGATCATTCCCACGCTAGAAACTGCAGCTGCGCCTAAAAATTTCAATTTAAAACAGGAATTATTGAAGAATGAAAAAATTATTTATTTTGTTAAGTTTTTGTTTTTTAAATTATTACCTATTATTGTGTAGACTGCTTCAACAGCCCCGTTATAAATAGAATGGTCCTTATCAGCAGCAGCCTCCCATAGAACTTGAATATAAATAACGACTTGCAAAAATCCACAAGTGGCTAAAGACCACCAGAAAGACCACTTTATCACTTCAAAATTTGAGTAAGCCTGTAGAAAGTCTGCCCACAAAAATCCATACGCTTTCTTTACTTTGATCAAAAAATTTGTTTCCAATCCAGTCTTGTCTTTTTCAGTTTCAGTGCCTCTGTGGAAATAAATCGAGTGGTCCACCGAAGGCAGAAATAAAATACAAATCGTAGCCAAAATCAGAGCTGAAATAGAAGATGAAAAACTGAAAATCTGAACTGAATATTTCTTGTTTTATAGCGTAACGTACAAGAAAGAACTAAATAGTTGAGCTGGAAATAATCGAGCAAATCGAAGACGACCACAGTTTGTCCAACGACACCTCCGGTGAATTTTCCAACAAGGCCTGCTGCCCTTGTAAGACTCGTTGCTTTTTCGTAATATTGTTTATCGACTTTGGCGTAGATGTAAGTGTAATAAGCAACTTCTGTTGACATGAACAACCCGTACATAAATTCTATCAACATCATCATAGGGACTGTCTTGGCAAATATTAGCAACAAAAATATTATTCCTCCTGATATCCCGCACAGTAAAATCATTGGTTTGTATCTCAGTAAATCAGTCAACAAAAAAACCAAAATCAACAGTGCAAAGTAAGAATAAATGTACACTGGATAGATTTCCTGTGATATCTAAAACCGTTTTGGAAAAGGCGTTTTAATGAAACTTGTTTATTGTTTTTTCTGAAAAAAAGTGAGTTTGATTTTTGTTTATTTTTCTTACTTGAGTATCGGTGAAATTTTTCCATGGTCCAGTCAGTTGTTTGTAAAGATACGGTTCAGCTGGTCGAAAGTCCTTAAGAAATCCAAACAGGCAAAGGATCGTTAAAGTAATTTTCCAATTCATTTTTGTTTAATACAATAGCTGAAAATGTACAACACGGTTGAAATTCTCAGTAATGAAAACTTAAATAATAAAACATGTTTACTTTTGCAAAAAGAAATGATTATTGACTGCGAGTAATCCTGTCTAAAAACCAGTTTTTTCAGTTATAATGAAACATGCAAAAGAATTTAATTGTTTGCTGGTGTTGATTGCTTGAAAAATTTTCAACGCAAACTGTACGTGACTTGTCTAAACAAAAGTGATTAAAACTTGTGATTATTACTGTCCAGACATTCTTTTCTCATTGGATTTACATATTAAGACAATTAAAATGGCAAGGGCTTATTAATGTTTAGTTAAAATGAAAAGTTTCAAATTAATTAATGAAAAAATTAAATAAAAGTAAAATATTGATTATAAAAATATGAGCTTGAATTGCAAAAGTTAACTATAAGTTAAGTTTTTTAAATACAAATAAAGTGGTATTTTCTGACTTTATGAAACAGGCATTTAGAAACTTTTGAAATCTGTAAATCAATACAATAAGTGTTAGTTTTTTTAATTCACAGATTTACATTTTATAAAAAGTCAGTGTAAAACATTAGCTGACGAGTTTTCAACTAGAATTGCAAAATAACAAATACATCATTCATACACATTGCAAACATGAACAAGTACAATTAGAATTTTGAGAGTTAATTATTATTTTTAATACAATCATTAATCCTCAGTGTTTTACGATTTCGACAGAATTTGAAAATCGTTTGCGTTGCAAACATGAAAAATATTACACCCAGAGAAGTGAAGTAACAGCTGTAGATTTCGAACTAAAACAAAAAAACATAAATTATTATGAATTCCTACTCGAAAAAACCATACATTTCGTACAGAATTTGTTAAAGTGAGTTTTTTACCTGCTCTCTTATTGTGATTTTGAAAAATTCACCACCCATGAGGACGTACACACTCAAAGACTCTACTGCCAACGATAAAAAAGTGTTGATTCCAAAGACCAATCCATAGCTGTCTTTTGGAATCTTTTTAGCAACTTCGAAACTGAAAAATACAAAATTAATGATCAGACAACTTTTATTGAATTTGCTTGAAAGTGTGAAAAGTGTTGCTAAGAAAAGAAGTGAAATGGAACTTTTTTATCAGACCTTGCAACTGTCACCATGGTATGATAAATTACACCAACAGCAATGTGACATCCATACATTATAAAAACACTCAATGTTGTGCTAGCCAACATCAAAAGAAACCCTTGCAACACTGAAAACAATGCCAGCACAATTTCTCCATACATTTTCCAGTCAATTTTAATCATTCCTACGCTAGAAACTGCAGCTGCACCTTTAGAAATAAAAATATTAAATCAACAATTATTCAACACTTAAAATAACTCTATTTTTGAATGAATAACAATGACAATAACAATAACAATAATAACAATAAGTTAACAGATTTTAAGCATCAATTTTTCAAAAAACTTTTTACAGCAATTTTTTAAGTAAGATTTTTGATTGTTACCAATTATGGTATAGACTGCTTCAACAGCACCGTTATAAATGACATCGTCCTTATTGGCAGCTGCCTCCCATAGAACTTGGGTATACATGATGATTTGCGAATATCCGCAAGTGGCTAAGGACCACCAGACAGACCACTTTAACACCTCAAAATTTGAGTAGGCTTGTAAAAAATCAGCCCACAAATATCCATATGCTGCTTTCAATTTGGTTACAAATTTCATTTTCGAGTTAGATTTTACATCTAATTTTGTTACATTTTCTTTGGATTGGTTTTTTTCATTTTCGGAACCTCTGTGGAAGTAAATTGAGTGATCCACAGAGGGCAGAAATAAAGAACAAAGTGTAGCTAAGATTAAGGCTAAAATAGAAAAAAGTGAATTAAAAAATTAGAACATGAAATTTTTTATTATATCTTTTTTCAACTTACAACATAAAACTATATAGTTGAGCTGGTAATAATCCATTAAGTTAAAATAGACCAGAACTTGTCCTACAAGACTTCCGCTGAATTTTCCAACGAGGATCGCTGCTCTTGTAAGACTCGTTGCTTTCTCGTAATAATCTTTATCGACCTTGGCGTACATGTAAGTGTAATAAGCAACTTCGGTTGACATGAACAGCCCAAAAACGAATTCGTTAAACTTCATTTCCGGGATCGTCTCAACATATATTAATAAGATGGATCCCATCGCTCCTGATATTCCACACAGTATAATTATTGGTTTGTATCTCAGTAAATCAGTCAGCAAAAAAACCAAAATCAAAAGCGCAAAGTAGGAATAAGTGAACACCGGATAAATTTCTTGTGATATCTAAAACCGTTTGAAAAGGTTTTTTTATTAATTTTTTTCGATTTTCTGTGCTTCTGCAGAAGTTAAGTTTTATTTTCCGTTTTCTGTTTATTGCTCACTTGAAGATCGGTGAAATTTTTCCAAGATCCAGTCAGTTGTTTATAGAGATACGGTTCAGCTGGTCGAAATTCTTTTAGAAATCCAAATAGGCAAAGAATCGTTAAAATAATTTTCCAATTCATCTTTGTTTGATACAGAAGCTGGGAATGTGCAGCTCGTTCGAACTTCAGAACAACAATCTGTGATGAGCAGTTAAATAATAAAACATTTTTATGTCCACACGAAAAAAAAATTTCACGACTCTGTGTAATCCTGTGTAAGAACCAGTTTTTCACTCGTGTTTTAACGTGATTAAGATTTTAATTTTGAACTGACATTGATTGCTTTACAATATTTTAACACAAACGTGTTTAAAAACAGTGTAAATAACTTGTGATTGCAACTAACTAGAGATCCCTTTGTCATTGGATTTACATCCAAAGTCACGTTCATTAGTCAAAGTTACAACTTTTTATTAACGTTGAGTTGAAATGAAAATTAATTGACCTCAAGTATATTTTTGTCAAAAACCTGATATATTTTGTCTTAAAATTACATGCTATAACACATCTTAAAATCATCTTCCAACAGAATCTGTTGAATTATCACTAGATTGTTTGCTTTCATTTACTAATTGGCAAAATATAAATCGCCTATAAAATATAAACCTATATGGCTTCCGAAAATAATTACAAAAGTCAACTGTTGATTTCAGTACAATCGATTGTTTGCGTGCGACCGTTTCGGCAGTTCTGAACAATCGTGCGGATTGCAAAAATTGCAAAAATCACTCCCAGAGCGACGTAATAAAAGCTGTAGATGAAAAACTGAAACAGGAAAACGAGCAAACTGTTTAGAATTCAAAACTATTTTATTTTTTCAAAGTCTGAATCGTTTTCTTACCTGATCTCTGATAGTGCTTTCAAAAAATTTCCCATCCACAACGACGTACATCAACACAGTCTGCACAGCCAGTGCCAAAAAGGTATTGATTCCAAAAATCAATCCATAACTTTGCTCCGGAATCCTTTTTGCAACTTCAAAGCTAAAGTAAAACTCTTATTAATAATTTACTTTAGATAAAACTTTCAGGCAAAATATAACCAAGAAAATTTTCCATAAGTTTTAAAAAGAATTCTATGAAACTCGAATATCAAACCTTGCAACTGTGACCATTGTATGGTAAATCACTCCAAAAGTGATGTAGCACGCATACATTACGAAAATGTTAAACGTACTACATGCTGCTAACAGAAACAATCCTTCCAGTATTGAAAATGTTGCTAAGGCAGCCTCTCCATACACTGTCCAGTTGATTTTAATTATTCCCACACACGACACTGTTGCAGCACCTGAAATCCATTTGAAACTTTAACAATAACATCCAAACGAAAAAAAAACTGGAGAAGCAAAATAAAAATAGGTAATAGCTTCGCTCGCTATAACTGCCAAGAGATATTTTAAACCGTAACGGTCTGAAATCAATTAGCTACGTTGTGTCAGTAAATCTTATTGGCGCCTTGAAAACAATATCGAATGAAATGTCTTGTAGTGGCAACAATACTTAAAGTTAAATCTTATTGCCCAACACGACAGATTTTATTACGAAAACAATTTTTCATGGCTATTATTTGATACTTTTCCGTGTTTGCAATCTACCAATAATTACATATTAAATTTATATTATTTGAAAATTAAAATTTCTCTAATTGTAACGAAATTCATCTGGTTGCAATTCAGAATAACAAGTAAATAAAAGTTGAATTCTTTTGTCGAGGATTTTTTAGTTACCAATTATAGTATAGCAAGCTTCAACAGCTCCGTTATAAATAACATCTTCCTCCCTGACAGCTGTCTCCCATAAGTTTTGGATGTATGTAATGACTTGTGAGTACCCACAAGTAGCCAGTGCCCACCACAGGGACCATTTAATAACTTCGAAATTCGAAAAGGCCTGTAAAAAGTCCTTCCACAAATAACCGTATGCTCTTTTCAGTTTTGTTGAAAATGGTGGTTGAGGTAGATGTTTTAGCTCTAATCTGATTTCATTAACACTAGATTGACTTTTTTCATTGTTAGCAGCGTCTCTGTGAAAGTAAAGCGAGTGGTCCACCGAAGGCAAAAATAATGCACAGATTGTGGCCAAAATCATAGCTGAAATTGAATAAAATTTTCATCACTAAATTATGAAGTTAAATAAATTTCAATAAAAAAGGAGTAATTCAAATGTTGAAGTACCAGTGAAAGTTAAATAATTGAGCTCATAATAATCCAACAGGTTGAAATTGACCATAAGCTGAGCAACAGCGCCTGCAGTGAATTTCCCAACGAGGAAAGAAGCCCTTGTACAACTTGTTGCTTTTTCGTAATGTTTCTTGTCGACTTTTGCATAAATGTAGGTGTAATATGCAACTTCGGTTGACATGAACAAACCATAGGTGAATTCTAGAGCTTGCATCACCGGAATCGTTTTGCCAATTATCAACATGAGAAACGTCACTCCACCGGATAACCCACATAGCACAATTATTGGTTTGTATCGAAGTAAATCAGTCAATAGGAAGATCAAAATTAGAGTTGCAAAGTAAGAATAAATGCTCACGGGATAAATCTCATGTGAAACCTAAAAATTAAATTTTGATTAATAAATGGTGCTAAAGAATGGAAAAAGTGGATTCAAATTGAAATGCAATGATAATAAAGAACAAAAAAACAAAGGTTATTTTTTTCATTAAATGTTTGTAATTTTTTTGGAGATTGCTTACTTGGTACTCGGTAAAATTTTTCCAAGGTCCGATTAATTGATTGTAAACAAATGGTTCTGATGGTCTAAATTCTTTCAGAAGCCCAAACAAGCAGAGGATTGTTAGAGTCGCCTTCCAACTCATTTTTGCTCGATTTGGATATCTTTTTCCAACCAGTAATTTTTCACGTTTGTTGTCCCCTTTGTCTCAACGCTAACCTGAAGATAAAAGGCGATTAATTTTATGAAGTTTCCATTTATAACTTTTCATAATCTTATCTAGTTTATATACGAAAATTGAATCGCGCAAAGTTAAGGAACATAAAGAGCTGAATTTTACACGCTTTACAATTTCTCAATAATTTGCAATATTTAATATTTGTATATTAAACAAACTTCTTCATTTAAATCTTACCAAAAACTAATTAGAAACAAGTCTCAAAATTCTTACAAATCATTTGATTGTAATTTAAAATGGATTTAAGCCGATGAACTTACATGTTATTGATGTTAATTTGAAAATCGTGCAAGTTATGTAACGAAAAGCATGATATAGTTCTGTATTCATTAGTTAATAAGAAATTTCATAAGGTTGGTCACGCGCTCCAATCCCTCCGTTTGATCCACAACCTTCCGGTATTTTCCTTTCTCATCAAGGAAATGTTCCGACAATACTGACGTCGATCAAAATGTGACATTCTTCGACGCCAATGTATACCAGATAACGCCGAATGTGAAGCAACAACCTCATTGCTTTTGCGCAACATTGCACTATCCATTTCTCTCATTTTCTGAAATCAAACATCAAACCTAACCTCACTTTATAAACGACTTGTTTATTCTTACAAACTATATTGATAAAAAAAAGAGAAACAATCGAATAAACAAACCTCACAACAATTAAACATTTTTGAATCGTGCAAAATAGTGTCTCAACGTCGAACGTCAATTAGCTCGACTCTGCTGCCACCTGATGGAATCAGGTGTTTTGAAGTTGTCAAAAGTCGGAGCCGATGTTTATTTCCACGTAATCTAGTTGTTTTAAAAGTTGTAAAATAATGTCGGAATATTCGCAACAGGAAAATTATTGGGGTCAGTCACCCCCGCAAAGCAGTTACAATTTTGAAGGCCAGGGTTTTGGCCAACCCGACCAGCAGTTCGAATTTCAATCTTATAGCAATCAAACTGGAAATGAAAGCTACGGATATCCACAAAAAACAACATTTTTAGACCCTACTCAAAGTGCATATGGGGGTAATTTGTACGGTGGAGAGGATTTTGGACAGGGTAAATATTTGAATCTAACTTAGTGGATCAGAAATGTAAACAAATGAACATAACCTCAAATTCGGATATAATGATTGCAATTCATTTCTTTTATTTGCATTTTAAATTTAATTGTTTTTCACGTACATATAAAAATATAAAAAGGAACGTATAAGACTTGTTTTTTTGTTAAAATTTATGGAATTTGTTGAGAACTAAACATTAGCGAAAATAATTTATGTGTAATTGTAAATTTGAAAAGTTTATTTGTTCATGGATAATAATTTAAAAAAAAAAATTTCAATTCTCTACAATGGCACTCAGTAACTGAAAAGATCAAAAATTATGAAGAATTAGTTTAATTTCCACAAAAAAAATACTAAAATATATTTTTTACAGAAACAGGAAACTTCGGTGAAGAAGACGAACCGCCTCTATTAGAAGAGCTTGGAATTGACCCTGACAGGATAATCCAGAAGACTTTAGCAGTGATGAATCCGTTCCACAAAAGGGGCCAGACGGATGACGCGAGTTACCTAACGCAAGATTCCGACCTGGCAGGTCCCGTTGCATTTTGTCTGATGCTCGCCGGGTGCTTACTCCTCGCTGGATCGAAGGCCCATTTCGGTTACGTGTACGGTCTCGCGGTTACATCGTGCGTGCTCATGTACATCCTGCAGTCCCTGATGAGCAGTACGGGAAACGTCACCTTGTCCTCCGTAGCGTCGGTGCTTGGCTACTGTATCCTCCCTGTAGTTGGATTGGCTGTACTTAGTGTGTTCACCACCTTGCAGGGAACCGTTGGATTTGCTCTAGCCACCATGGCCGTTTCTTGGGCTTCTTTATCTGCTTCGAGATTGTTCTGTGCGATGTCGGGCGAAGACAAACAAAGACTTTTGATTGCCTATCCATGTGTACTTTTGTACGGTGTTTTCACACTTATTGTCATCTTTCAAAACTAAATTTGTATTTATTTTTTTGTATTTAATTCATTTGTTGAACATGTAAGATTGTAAATGAAATAAATGAACAGATCTTTCTGAAAAAAGAGAGAAAACTTTTTGCTGTTGTGACACCAATTCGATAACGAAAAAGATTCGTAATTAAATTAATGATAACATGGAGTGAAATGTAATCGTGTTTAATTAAGACAAGTTATATAATTGAGTTTTTGTAACTCAAACGAAGAGAGAGAGGAAAGCCTCAAACTTTGTTCTTGATGTTGATATTCAAATGGTAAACAAATTAATTTATCGATGCTATTTTTGCGGCAGGAAAACATGTCATGTCGGCGATTTTCTTACAATCGAGAGAACAAAATTTTTCGTCGTTTCAGTTTCTAGCATTTGCGTAAGTTTCGGTTTGATATGAACCGATATGATATTTCTGTTAAAAAATAGCGATTCGCCGACTGGTCAATTGTTATCAGAGTGTGTTGTTTAAAAACAGATTCGCGCTTGTGGAACAAATGCTATTCATTGAGTACTGAGAAGAGACATTGTAAGGTGCCTCTTCGTCATTCATCGATGATTAAACCGAAAAAGAAAGATAGCTTTTCATTCAATGAGTTATTGTTGCAAGCAAAGTTGGACTGAATGAAATAAATGAGATCTGGGGTTCGGACAAAAAGTATCAACAAATTAAAAAAAAGGGAATAAACAATTTCGTTTCGAGCTGAGATTAGGATGAGTGATGAGTTTTGTTTATCGATTATTTGCCAGCTGTTGACAACTGTCCTTTCTATGTAAGACGATAAGCGCGATGACCATTGAACTGATGACAAAGAATTGAGATGAGAGTCCATCAAACTTGTCATACTTTCTATAGTCGCTGATAAACTCTATAGGACGTTAACGCTCTAATACTCCAATCTGTTTATTTGCTCCAAACTTATTTTTTAATTCCAAATAAATACCAAGAATTATTTTTTGTCTAACTTGACATTAACCAATTTGATCAATTCAATTATCTTCTCAGAAATCAGTTTGTTTAACAATTATTCGTTATCTTTTTGTAAATTTGTTTTTTTTTTTCATAATGCTGTAAAGAGAAAAAGAAACATTTTTACTCAACGAGGATCTTTCTGTCATTTGATGAGGTATTTTTTCCATTCACCAGATGGTCCTTCTGTAGAAAAATTTTTCAAGTTACTAATTTTAGACTACGAAATTGTAGCTGAAATAATTTACGATCCTCTTTCTTTCCATTTTTCTTTTGTACAAAACGAAACTATAATTTTTAAATATTTTTCTTACTTCGATTTTTTTAATCATGCAAAAGCTTTTTCAAGTTTGTTTTTTACGATTGAATAGCTGATTTATTGATATATTTGAAAAAAATAGTTTTGTAATTAATAATAAACTAAGCTGTTTCGAGTTTTCTTCTGATAAAAAGAAATTGATGAAAATACATTTTCATATTTTTTCTTTGGTTTGTTTAATCATGTAAAAGCTTTTTTGAATTCGTTTTGTATATTAAAATTGGCTGGCTTTTGGGGCATTTTTTTTGAAAAAATAGTTTTGCAAAAGTAAGCTTGTAGAAGGATTTGGAGCTTTACTTGAACTCCACTTTGATCCCATGGATTCAATGGGCTGCTTTAATGACGAACCATTACTCACTTTATTTCAGTGTAAGCTGCATGCGAGAGGAATATAATGGCGCACATGGGGGAGCCGTTTAGATAAGACAAACAGCCAGATAATGAGAGCAAAATAATGATCAATTTCTAATTGATGAAATTTCATATTCAAAAACTTAGCACCAAAATGGCTTTGTCGTCAAATTCAATACCGATGCTATTAAAAACTCAATAATACATTTGATAAAGTACTCGATTTCATACCAAATTTCACGCATTTTAACAAAAAAAAACTTTTTCTCTGAAACATTGATCTGCCAAAATTAGATACTAAAGAGTTTAATTTTCAGCGAAAAGAAGATTTATTCTCGGAAGCTAGTTTGAGAAATTATAATAGAATTAAAAACTAGTCTATTTTTTAAGTTTCTTTGTTCCTTTGTAAGAAACTGAGAGGTTGAATTTTGTATTTTTCTATTTGTGGATTTGTAGAGATTATCATCTATCATTTCACTTGGCGCCAGAGGAGTTGAAATTTTGACCTCCGAATTGTGGTTTGAGGAAATCGTCGTTCTTTATTTGAAGAACGTTTAATTGATTGCTCGCTGTTTGATAAATCTGATACTTTTTTTCATTCAAACGTGCTAACTCAAATTTGTTCAAAAAAACAACAAAAAATGTTTTTCCTCCTAACTCTTATCGTATTTATAAAAACTAATTGACAATTGATTACGATGTTATTAAATTATTAAAAGAAATTAAACGAAGAAAAAAAATTTTTTTAAAGATAAGGAAAAGTTTAGCGCAGCATCTGATTCATTTATTTTTCTAAAAGGTTATCATCAAGCCTGGTTATGATTTCACTTTTGCAAAGTGCGAATTTGCCATTTCAACTTTACATGAAAGCATCGCTATTTTCACTAGCAATTATTCGAGTAACGTTTCAAAATACATGCAATATTCGAAATGGCTCATGTTGCCCAAATTTCCCAACCCAAAACTTCACAGCTAAAGTTTTCTTAATCCTCAGATGGGTTAAAATACAACCCGAGAAAAGTTTTGCAATTAGTTGAGGGCTTGAAAGTTAATTTTTCATCTACTCAATATCAACATTCAATATTTAAGTACAAAAAAGTTGAATTGTTTTCACTTCCCAAATATATATGAAAAAACAAAAAATAACAAAAACATTAGTCAAACAAAATTGAAAATCGATAATTAAACTTTTACGTTTTGCTTTGCAACTTTTGTGTTGATTTTAAACTTGAAATTTATCATAAACAAAATACCGCCAATCCAAATTGAAATTCGATAATTTAATTTTTAACTTTTGCTTTGCCACCTTTGTTTGTTTGTTTTGGAATGATCGAATAAGAAACAAGATTACAAAAATGGCATGAAAAGGTACACAACAGATAAAGTTAGTTAGACAAGCGCCCTTCTGCTCATCGTTAACTAGACCCCATCCGTCGCCCTTATCGGAACACTTATTGAATTCTGAATACAGAAGTTGAACGTCCTTTCCCCTTGTAAAGCATTGAAAGGTCAACGTCAATAAACCTATCTCGCAACTGAAACTTCTCATTCACAAATAAAACATCTTTTACAATTTTACACAAACTTGAACAAATTTGATCTACTCAAAAAACTAAAAGCAAATAGTTGAAAAAAAGAAGGACGAACGTGAGGAGTATCTTAGATAAAGTTTGTTGCGAGTAAAATTGTAGGATGTTTTTAGGATAGGAAGTGAGAAATTTGGAGGGAACGGTTTGGTGACATGTAGAAGACATGATGATTTGGTGGATGAGTGCTCATAAAAGAAAGCCAGAGGGGCAAGACGGTCCAGATAGGCCGCGCAGGAGGGGAAACGAGAACATAAAAGCGCGGACAAAGAAAATCACGACACTGTGGTGATCTCGTACTCGTGCTTAATACCCGTGAGAGTGCCACATTGGACGTTTGACATCACTATGGGACATCCGCCCCGGATTTTGTCCGCGGGTCTCTTCGCTTGTCTTATTCTGCTTTACTTTTCGCCGGCTTTCGCTAGTCGTGAGTACCAAATAGTTACACTTCCGGTCTGCCCGATTCTTCGTCTTTACTACTGCAAATTTTGTCCAAACCATTTCGTCTCCTTTTTGTACTCAAAAGTTAAGTTACGAGTTGAAGTTCTTTTTTTCATTTCCTTCGCAGAAAACGAAGTATTTTTAAGTTTTTATTTTTGTAATTTTAAATTCGCTTTTTGACCCTACTTTGTTTTCTAGCTTTTGTTTGATCTTCAGAGAAAAGATATTATTTTTGAGAGTTTAGAAGAAAAGTAAAAATGAAGTGGAAAAAAATTTGCAACAACTTTTGTGAAATTGTTAGAAGATAAAAAAAGTTTGAAATCAAATCTCACGGATTCATTGGTGTTTAGCATATCAATTCATTAAATTCAAACAGTTTAACTCTTCGTAATCAGTCGTCTTATTATGTACAAAACCGTGGGCTCTGCGTCCGATTATTAAGTTTGATTTGTAGCCCCAAGAAACGTCGGATGTCGTTTAAGATCACCCCAACTTAAATTTCAATCTCATTAAAATGAAACAAAGAGAAATAAGAGTATTCAAAGTAAACAAAAATTCAAATTCAATTTCACTTCAAAGTTTACTTTTGAACAATGTTTTACAAAGTAGTAATTTGTTTATTCTCACTTTGTTTATTTCTGGATCGAAAAAAATTCCATGTTTGTATTCGAATGTTCTCGTTGGAATTGAAATAAATTGATTGATGTTTTGGCATCCGAGAAAGGGGGAATCTCGAATTATCTAAAACACTCGGTCTAAATTATAAAGTCAGACTTAATTATATAATTGACGTCTTTGCAGAATGTAAACATCTTTATCAAGAAAACGAAACGTGCATTGTGAAAACAATTTACCCTAGAGAGTAAATGATCTCTTTGTAATCATCATAGTTAATTAATTACTTATTTCCATCGTCCTGTTTATCGTACCGATTTTGCACGACAAATATCACGCCGGCGTTAAAAAGTCGTCGTTCAGTTTGTAAATAACTCCCAACCCAAAATTATTCGTGGCACAATTTTTTGTTCGATAAGTTTTTTCCTTTTGAAACTGATATGAATTTTTGCGACATCAAACCGGCTCGCTCTCTTGTTACATAAGGAACGAAAATTTTTTTTCTTGCACGAATTAATGAAACTATTCAATTGCGAATGTTTACTGAGGCCATGGTTTTGGCTTATCACGTTATCTGGCAAAAATAGACACTTGAAGATCGGGGGTCATTAATGTCGTACGATTATTATTTTATCAGCGACCCTGCTTGGGGTTCACTCTCCTGCGCGCACAAATACGTTTTTCTTCGCATTTATCTAAGCTGCGGTCTCAAAGATTAATGGTCCCTGCATTTCTTCCATTCGAAACAAAAAAGAACACGTTGCAAATTTTCGTTATTTCAGTTATCAACAAAAATTTGTATAACCAATCATAGTCCTCATTTGCTAATGCAATTTTACATCTTTCATCGTTTTTTTTTTTTCAAAATCTAACTGAACAAAATGAATGAACTTTGGTACAACCTGAATAATTAGACAAATTTTTCGTTTTTTAGCAACTTGCAAAGTCGGATGCCATGGATGTAAGTATCGAATGAAATCGTTTGTACTTTTTTTTCTTCAAGAAAACTGAAAATAAGAAAGTTAAAAAAAAATCGACACTCTTTTTTAGTACAACCAGGAAAAGGTTACAAGGAGGGAGCAACTTATGTTTACGATTTCGAAGGAACTGCGGTGACGTCTTTACTTGAAAATCAAAGCCAATCAACCGCAACCTTGAAAGCTGGTGTTGAACTGACAGTCAAACCCAACTGTTTAAGGCAGTTGAGGATAAAGAATGCTCAGTTAAACGGAGCTGTATGTATATAAAAAACAAACAAATTAACATAAAAAAATAGAAAAAAAGATCGAAAGGTAAAAATAAATTTAAAGATGAAGAATTGATAAATAATTGTTCGTTTGCAGCCGGTTCAATTGAAAGACGTCGAGCAATATGCCCTGCAATTTAATTACCATGACGGGCATGTCGACAGCGAAATATGTGCCGAGCCAGGAGACTCGCAGGCATCCCTCAACATTAAACGAGCTGTCGCTTCGCTCTTCCAATCGGCCATCATGCAGGAGTCCGGATCCACCACTCATTTTGAGGTCGGAATGAAAGGAATCAAAAATTTGTCACTCGGTTTTTTTGCAAAATTGTTCAATTACGATTTTTCATTCCAATTAATTTAAAATTCATTCAATCATTTTTGGAAACATTTTTATTAAAGTTTCTTTGAAAAAATTAATTTTTTTTGATGGAATCATTTGTATCAAATTTTCTTTAAAAAAAACACAAAATTTTATTTTGATGGAAACATTTCAGACTGATGTATTTGGAGGCTGTGTAACAGACTTCCAATTCCGCAAGGATGGAGAGGATTTGGTGGTGAAGAAAGAGCGAAACTTGAACAACTGTAGGAACCGCGAAACTATGAGGGACGTTTTGATCTCAGCGGTGTACGACCCAGCATCGCCCATTCAATCGAACCCGGTTCTAGACGCTGATTACAAATCGGAGCAGAAATTCAAAGACGGCGTGTTGAATCTGGCGACCACCGAGGAGACTTACTTATTCGAGCCATCTAGCAGTAGCCATTCCAGCGCCAAGACCACCGTCAAAACTTCACTGACTTTCAAGAGCCAAAAGGGAGACAATCCCGATGCCAAGGTGTCGCTACCAAAATCCTTAATCTTCGAGGCTCCTCATCCAGTGACCAAATCCTCCGCTGATGACATTTTAGCTGCTTTGAAAAAAGTCAAAGAAGAAGAACCTGAAGAAGGTACGACCAAGTTTCAAAAATAAAAAAATACAAATTAGCTAACTTAAGTTGAATCAAAAATCAGCAAAACAATTAGACTCAAAAACCAGCAAAAAGTTTTTAAAAATATAATCACACAAATAATCACCTATAAAAATCAGCAATGTAAACAGTAATTAATAATTCTTAAAGATTAACAAACAAAACTTGGCAATAAATGATTCAAGGCAGAAATCAGAAGTTGTCTTCTGAACTCACTGAACAAAATCTAAAGAAAATATTTTGATTCAAGGTGTAAAAGCAATGGCCGCACAACGATTCTCCGAGCTGACAAAAGTATTACGGAGGAGCAACAAGAAGGACATCTCAGCAGCATACCAGAAAGTGAAATCCGACAAATCGAATCGCAAAGCTCTGTTGGACGCGCTTTACAAAACTGGGACCGGAGAGGCGGCCGAGTTCGTGGTGGAGTTGATCAAAAGCAAGGAGCTGTCACCAATGGGCGCGCTTTATTTCTACATGAGTCTGGTTATGGTGCGACACGTGAACCTTCAGTCCCTCTCGACCGTAACTACTCTACTCGACGAGCCAGATTTGCCTCGCATCGGATACCTCGGTGTTGGTCAAATCATCGGCAAGTACTGTCAGGAGCACGACTGTGAGAATGTTCCCGAAGTCAAGAAAGCCGTTGCTAAAATTGTCAGCAAGGTCGGCAATGGCAAGGCTGACAATCGCAAGAAGGAGAACGAAATTGTCGCTGCTCTCAAGGGGCTTGGAAATACAAGGTAAATTGATATCAACAATTAAAAATCGCTAATCAGGGATAAATCTTCAACTAATTGTGTTTTCAACTTTTTCAGATACATTCCCGACGAAGACATTAAAAAGATCGTAGCAGTAGCAACAGACAAGAAAGTACGAAACCGTGTAAGGGCAGCTGCGATCGAGTCATTGGCAACGCGCTGTTCAGGTCTTTGGAAAAGCGCGCTGGGTGACTTGTACGGCGACTACGAGGAGGACTCTGAAATCCGTATCAAGTCCTATCTCTCGATCGTGAATTGTGCCTGTTCGAAAACCGCCGAGAAGATAAGCAGTGTCCTTGATGCTGAAAAGTCAAACCAGGTTGGGTCCTTCGTAAGCTCCCATCTGACCAACCTGCGCGCCAGTGCCGACCCGAACAAAGCCGCGGCCAAACATGAACTCGGTCAGATCTACCCGAAAAAAAAGTTCCCTCGCGATCATCGCAAATTCTCATTCAACCGAGAAATGTCTTACAATTTCCCATCATTTGGCACGGGCGAGTCCCTCGAAAGCAATGTTATCTACAGTCAGAACAGTTTCATGCCAAGGTCGATCAGCCTAAACTACACCACTGAGATGTTTGGACGAAGCTTCAACTTATTCGAGTTGGAGAGCAGGGTTGAGAACTTGGACCAACTGATTGAACACTGGTTCGGACCCATGGGCGAAATTCTGAGACGTGACCCCAAAGACCTGGCCAAGGCTGGCAGCGAGAAACTCAAATCCACATCGGAATACATCCAAAGCAAAATTGAAAAGTTGAGAAGACAGAAGAGGGAAGTTAAACACGCCGACCTGGAGAAGTTCGCTAAGGGAGTCACGTTGCAGGACAACGAGGTGGACAACAACCTGGACGTGGACATGTCCCTGAAGTTGTTCGGGGTCGAGTACGCCTTCCTCAGCATCGAAGAACCCAGCCACAAGATAACTCCGGAGAAAATCATCGACAAAGTTTTCGAAGCTGTGGAGTCAGGCATGCACATGGTTAAGGACTTCAATAAGAATATCGAGTACCATCTTCAGTTCCTGGACACTGAATCAGTTTACCCCTCTGGCTTGGGACTTCCTTTGGTCATGGGAGCTGTTGGGTCAGGAGTCGTCCACGTCAAAACCAGTGGAAAGATTGATATCCCAGCGATTTTGAAGGACCCGAAGAACGCGGTTGTGAAAATTGCCATGGAACCTAGTGTTTCTGCGAGAGTTTCCGCTTTTCTGGGTATCGAAGGGTTGGAACCCAAGTTGGAGTCTGGTCTCAAGTATGTTGTTGTACTTCACTCGTCCACTGGATCAGACTTGACTGTGAAGCTGCTTGATGGCAAAGGAGTCGATGTGAACTTGGCAATCCCTAAGAAGAAACAGGAACTGATCTCGTTGGAAGCTAGTGTTGCTGTGCACAATGGAAAGGAATGGGTTAGTCCCAAGGTTGCAAAAGGTAATCTGAATTTTCAAACTTTTCATTCTTACAAAAATGAGAACAGGAACTAGTATAAAAGATTAAATAAATGTCAATTGTATTTTTCAGTCAAGGAACAATCTGACTGTTTCGACCAGTTTTCTCCCATCATCGGCCTGACAGTTTGCGGACAACTTTCCTACCCGAGTGTTGAATCTGATAAGAAATCCTCGATCCCACTGTCCGGACCAATCAAATTCGGAGTGACTCTCGAGAACAACGACGTGAGCAGTTACCACTTCAGAGCTTTCTACGACACGAAGAAAGCTAAAGAACGGTCCCTCGAGATCCTTTTCGAGACTCCAAACAGCAGGACCAACAGGAAAGTTTCACTCCTAATCGAAGGAGCAACCGAGCCGGACAAGTATGCGAAGGTGTCTCTGGATTCTCCTATCAAAAAAGCCTCGGCTGAAGGAAGACTGAAAAACACAGCTCAGGAAAAATCATTGCAACTGAAGGTGTCTAACGACCAGGACGAATACCATATCAAAGCCGGGCTCATGGCGAACGGGAACAAGTACAAGCCTATTCTGGAGTACTCTCTGCCAGACGTTTTGAATATCGACGGCAAGAAGAGCGATGGAAAACAGACCTACAACCTTGACGGTACAGTGGACGTTGCAGAAGTCGATGGCGGTAAGAAATTCTCCTTTGAGAAGATCGCTCTGAAGGCTGCTGGACGCGATGTAGCGAGTTTGGACGGTAGTGTGACCTCGACACCAAAGTACGTGAATGCCGACCTTAACCTCGGCTATGGACCTGAAAAGATAGCT
>JAGTPF010000024.1:0-20001 GCA_020615435.1 Telenomus remus | reverse complement strand
CAAATTGAAATGGGCAATTTAGCAGATAATGAACGGCCGTGAATGAGCAACAGCCGTGCCTACAAATTCATGGCCGGGGACCTCCGTGATCTCTCGTGTCAGTAACGCCCCAGGTGGCGCGCCTCGTGATTCGTCGTTTGTAATCCTCGCGACACTTTGCATCATCTACCGGTCTAAGCGCACCTTAACGATAGACTTGCAGCAAAAAATCGTCGCTGATGCAAGAACACTGACCATTTCGTCAGATGCTAATGATCGTTCTCTTAATTTAGCATTCATTATGCTAAAACATTGTTGTTTTTTTTCATCTTCATTCCAACGTGCTTCAATCTAAACAAAATCCTCAAGATACCCTAAAACTTGAAGCATTTGCGCTGTCAATTCAAATGATAAGTAGAAATAAATAAAGAAATAAACTTCAAATGCCACTCAAACGACAAATCAAATTCAAATGCCAATTCAATTGATAAGATTTAAATGTCGAGTCGTAAAGTTGTAAAATTGGCATTCAGATTCAAGTAAAAACTAAGAAAAAAGGGTACAAAGAAAAGAAACGAGACCAAAGTTAGTACAAAATCATATATTACAAAATTCATCGTGTACAAAACGTCCAAACCATTCATACAAGGTTTTCAATTGATTTATACAGTCTACATGTTTTAGCACTGAAAGTGTATAGATTTACACTTGGTTCTTGCACGGCTATCTCAATTTCGTTGCACTTAAATCTCAAATGCAACAGTGCACCAAGAGAAAAAAAATCTGTCATTTCTACAGTTTCATTCAATGTGCAGTACTTTACAAAGTGACTCTGTAATTTCACAATGTCTACCAGTAAAACTACATCACTAGAGTCAAAACTACCAAACAGACACTGAGATTAAAACTGACAGTGCAGATTTTTTTCCTTAACGTGCATTGATAAACCTCTCATCTTGTAAATAAAATAAAAGCTCTGCTCAACAAACAAATAAATACTCGGACGTTTCCGACGCCCTCATCACAGACGCAAAGGTACTCGTTAGTTTCGGGACCTGTCCCAAAGTCGCCTTCTGCGACTTCAAATTCTGAATTCCCAGGCGTTTCACGCACCACTTTCGACCTCCTCAAGAAGCGAACCTCGGCGGCAAGAACTGCTGCTGCTTAGAGGCCAAAATGGGCAACAGACTCAGTCTCAGTGGCGCCACCTGGTTGGCGTTTGAACCTGCCCGGTCCTTCGAGTGCCTCTTAACATGTTTGGCCAAATGATCGCTGCGCATAAACCGTCTTTGGCAAAAACTGCAGACAAACTTCTTCTCGCCTGTGTGCACCCTTTTGTGTCTCGAAAGTTCGTCTGAACGAGAAAATTTTCGACCGCAATCCGGAAACGGACAGAGGAAAGGACGCTCGCCAGTATGAGTCCTGAGATGAGCCTTGAGGTGGGACGATTTGAAGTAATTTTTGCCACATGCTGGATAGTCGCACTCGTAAACTCGGCGACGCTGCGGGTCGGAGGGCGCCACTGTCGCAGAGGGCGCTGTGACAAATAGCAAGGACGTGCGTGGCAGCACTATCGGCGATCGTAACAGGTCCACCATTATCGGTACTGGTTTTGGCGCTAGCGGTTGTAACTTTGGTTGGCTTGGGCAAGTTGAGTTTTTGGGGGCTGGTTTTGCAGCGGCGATTTCACGATCGGTGTTCTTGCAGTTGACGATGATCTGTTCTTTGCGAAGGTTCATTTTGTACTTGATGCTTTTCAACATGTTGGGCTCTTCGACTGGGGTGGGGGGTGCAAAATTTGCTGGTGTGCAGGTACCGTCGCGGTTCGCTCTGAAGATCACTGTTGGTCTGCAGGTTTCAGTTGCTGAAACCTAAAAAAAAGAAATTGCAATTAGACTATTGAGTTTTTATGGCTTTGAACAATTAATTATTTCCGTTTGGATTAATTATGATTTAATACTTGAAAATTATCATTTGAAAATTTGAACTCGGAAAATTGTGTTTTTAAGGTACCTTTTGAAGAGGCTCGACAGCAAGTCGTTTACGAGGAGGCTCGTCTTCTTCGGAGTCAGAGGGCTGTGGAGTGGGCGGTAGATGCATATTGGCATTGTCTGCTTCCGGTTTCTTTGTCAGCGGTCTCGTCTCTTTGTCAATCAACTTGGTTCCCAGTAGTGCTGCGACACTATAGGATGACTGGAGTGCCTCGCCCTGAATGAAACAAAAATTTTCAACATCAGCACTATTGTTTTATTATCTTCAAAAAATGTACCAGAAATTTGAAAACCGTTTATCAACTTTCAAACAATGATAAAAAAAATTCAACTTACAAAAGTCTAAATACTATAAATATGCTTCAAATTCAAATTCCATTGTTGTTAATTTTTGTTATGATTATACTATTATGTTATAGTCTTGTGTTATTATCTTTGCTCGTTCAAAAACTGATGAAAAAACTAATTTAACAAAAGTTCAAATACGAAAAATTGGCGGCAAATTCAAATGCGATTCGTCTTCAAACTTATACAACCCTTTTCTATTTGCAAAAAGTAACTCACATGTTTAAGCTGGGGTGAAGCAGGCGGACTCAAAGGAATAGTCAGAGTGTTTTCCATCGTACAAAACTGTTTTTTTGTCAACAAATTTGTATCCAAACGAAGAAAACTTGAAAACTTAACTCGAAGAAAGCTGTTTTTCCTATTTCAATGGTTTTTTTAATATACAGTCGAACGTAATTTTGTTCGCGCACTTATAAAACTGAGAAGTGAGACTGACACAGCGTGAAGCTGCACGGGGCGCTGCTCCTTCGCGAGTGTGCAGAAACGTAATGATGCGATTCAGAGGGACTTTCTCAGGAGTACGCTGGCCGATCCATGCAGTGGTTTTGTCGCAACTCAGCGTCGACCAATCGCGCGCAGGGGCTCGACACCGTTCAGCCAATGAGGAGCGAGTTGTCATTCGGTCTGTGCGTGATCAACAGCGTGGTGTTCACGTGCTCACCATCTGACCGAGGTCGTGATCGTGACGTCAACGCGCGTGGCGGACGTTCGATACGTCATGAGAGGCAGCACGTCTACCTGCGCTCCCTTCTTCAGGCGAAAGTTAACGAGTCGAGCCTTCTGGCTTGACTTTTTTTTTTCCTCATTGCATCTAATTATTATAGGGTGACTAACAATTTTTTTTTCATTTTGCAATAGAAATTGTAAACAAAAAATTCAAATAAACACAACAAAAACATTGAATAAAAATCGTGAAATTCTGTTTTTTAGGAAAAATTTTAATCCTGACTTTCAAAATTAGAATAAACAATCTGGATGCTGAGTTTACACAATGTGTGAAATTGGGTTTTGTATGGTAATGTAATGGTTGGAAACAGTATCAATAAAAGAAACAAACGATTTGCAAAAAAAAGAAACTTCGAAGCGTAATTTGTTTAAATTGGAAAAAAATTGTGACATTCATCATCGTCCTTCAGACCCATTGTTTTTTATTGCTCAAATTCGTAATCAAAAATCAACCGAAGTTCACCGATAAGTTACTTTTTCATTCACCAAAAAAATAATCTTTGGTGAAATCAAAACTGTTTAAAAATACACATTGCACACTTCGTAATTTGTCTGTTATGTATATTTTACAAAATGAAATTCTTATCAATTTTCAAGGTCTAATTGTGAAAGGTCTTTGTAAAATTATTATTTTCATTTGTTTTTTTTGTTATATCTTTGTTTATTTAACTTTTTCTTAGTGGTTAGTACGTTGCAATTTTCCATTTCTCTAATGACATCAGTCTCGTAATCTTGCCACTTTCAGCGTATCTTTTTCTCAGATAACATTCGCGTTATTGCGCCGAGTCCTTTGTCGTCTGGTTTCCTATTTCTCCACCCCCCCCCCAAACAAAAACACAAAAAAACTAAACAAAACAATCATGTGAAAGGAAGTTATGATACAAACAAAAAAACATCGTTTTTAATTTCACCTGCGATGCAAGGGCGAATTTAGAGAAATTTTTTAGGCACTCAAACTTGCCCCCTGGAAGAAACAAAATAAACAATGACTTTCCGGAAATTCAAGTTTTGGAGCTCATCATTTTTTCCCATCGAACTATATGAAATCATCGTAAAAGATAAAAAAATCATGAATGGACAGTCGTAGTGATAAACCAAAGTTTTTCTTTGGATTACTAAAAAGAATAGCAAGAAGGAACCACGTTTTAGTGTCGTAGTTAATGAAACAAAAATCACGTGTAACGTGTGTGATGGAAATTATTTAATCTTATTTTATGTTTTAGATTCGTAAGCAAGACTAATGGGCCTGAGTGCTCACGTAATTATGTACAACTTCGCTTCAATGAGTTCAAAGAATTGTGCGAGTCAGCCCCCGAAAAATATCAAAAACTTTAATTGAAAACTAAATAACAATGCAACAAACATATTTTGTATTTGAGGACAATTTGTTTACTCAGTAAGCCGAGTTCAAAAGGTCAAAACTTGTTTATCATTAAATGTTTGATCATCCAATTGTTCGATTGTTTTTTATTCCTTCAAAGTACAATTTGTAACGAATAAAAGTTTTGCTCGTTGACCTTGGTTTGTTTTGGTCAACAAACAAGGCTTCTTGACCTTTTTGTAAACAAAAAGGGTTGGAAATTGTTTGTTCATGTTGTTACTTTAAGAATCTTATGTAAAAGTTTTACTTTTTTCACTGAAATTCTGAATTTTATAAATAACGAGTACTTTAGAAATCAAAAAGTACGTTTGCACGTGACGAATGAGTGCAATCGAGCTCGGAACAAACTGATAACAGTAATTTTGTTATGTTTATAAATTTATACCTCCTTACAAGTTGGAAATGCGATTCAAGAAATAGATTGTTAATAATGCATGAAAACAAATCAAACTAGAAACCAATGTTTAAAAAGATTGAATTAAAGAATCATTAAACAAAGGGTCAGAGAGAAGTGTTTATAGAAAAGTCAGCATTTGGAAGACTTGAACACCATTGAGTAATGACCACTTAGTCGTCGCACCTTTGCTCCAATTAGAAACACTAGGAACAATCATATTTAAATAAATTAATACGATTAATTGATTAAACGTGATTACAATTTTTTTATCAGATATTTTTTGTCGGCGCTCGATGTTATCTAACTTGCATGTAGATAAACAAAACTTATCACAGACTAAGGAAGACTTTCGTTTTTTTCATTTATTTATTTCTTACATTGTTTACTACTTTATGGTACATCGTTAAAACCATTTTCCAACCATTTTCATTAAAATGCAAATTGTATTGTTTAATTTTTTGCACATAAAATGATTCGGATGACAAATGTGACATATTTTTTACATTTCTTACTTTGACAAGTACGGCTATCTTGAATTGTTTTTAACTTTTTAGTTTTTACATTCTTATACATAAAAATAAACAATCAAAAAATTGATTATTGATTTTATGTATCGTAATTGTTTTTTGTGACTGCTTGTTGTCGTTATATCCGATTGTTTAAAATTGATTGTAAAAATTGTAACATTGTTTGTTATTAACCTTCCCCCTATTATATTGTAATGTCATATAATCAAAGGCACATTCGCTGACATATCAATTAGCTCAAAGATTTATAGCTGTCAGGCTGGGTCTTACTTGATAACTTGAACAATTTTTTCTTTATTTTTGCATCAATTTTATAACGTTTCTATTTATAGAGGAAAATTCTACCGAATGATAATGTTGCAACGATAACGTTTGTTGCTCAAAAAGGAATGTAGGTAATGGAAAAATTGAAGACATCACAAAGTTTGCAATTTTTTTATATTTTTATGATTGTTTTGATCTTACAATTATTGAAAATTAAACAGTCAAAGCGAAGTTAAGAATAATTTTCTGTTTTCAAGTTTGAACTGCTTGACTTACATACACTTCTAAATATTAAGTATTTCTGGTTGAACGTGCGAGTAAAAATCTTCTGTTACTGACCTTGTTTTCTATATATAGTTACATGAAGAGTCATCATCGTAAGAAGGATACAATAAAATTTATTATAAACATTTCAAACGGGTGACAATTTGGAACATCGTTGGTCATATTTTCAACATTTAATATTGTTTTTATAATTCTACGAAGTGAAATAATAAGAATTGAAAATAAACAAAATATTTCTGATTTACAAACAACAATTTTTGAAATAACGGTCACTGTTATGATATTTGAATGCTTTTATTTTTTGATATGGTATGAATTAATACAGTTCGCGACACGTCAAGTGTGGTATTTCCGGCCGACTGCATTTTTCATCGCAGTTGTTTTGATAGATAGCGGAGCAAGTGAGTGAAGAACCTGCAAGTGAGGTCATGAGCGAAAAATCCAACGAGGAAGCAACAACGCATTGGCGCACAATTTTTTGGTTGCGTGCACAGACTATTTTATTTTTATTGAAAGTCGCGTTGAAATTCAGCTTCGAAGATAATCTATAAATAATCAGACCTTTGAGTAAATAAACGCCTTCTTTTTCTCTTTGATAAGTGAGGCACGCAAGTTTAGAATGATCTTGCAAAATGGTTTGACAGACATTCGAAAAACAAGACGATCTTCTTACACAACTTATGCATTTTTAAACAGACATATTTTCTGCAAAAAACGAACGTTTCGATTTTTAATCTATTTTGTTTATATGATGTAGCGTCAAATTTTGTTTACAAATTTGACTTTTTAATTTTTAAAAATGTCGGAAAAGAAGATTCAGATTACTATCTTACGGTAAAATAGGTGCCGACTATTTTCTGACTTTTTTCGAAATTAAAAAGCTGGTACTTTTGAAAGTTATCGTTTATGTTATGAATAAACTAAATATTGTTTTGAAAATTTATAGTGCGGAAAAAAATAGAAAATTGAAATTTATAGTTTTCCCGCGGATGATTGCTTATCAGTTGTGAAGCATGCGCAGTTTGCAAATGTGCGAATTTATATTTCTGTTTCTGTCATGCAACATTGAGAGATGTTTTGAGGGTTTTGAGTTCGAATAGGCCCAGTTGTTTGATTGTACTCCTACAATGTGAACGTGTTAAGGAACCGTACGCAAACAAAAGAAAAAAATGTGCGTTCATTGAAAATATATCATTTTATCCCTTTTAAAAGTAGTCTACATTTTAGCACAATTTGAGGTTATATTATTGTTTCTTTGCAATTTGTGATGGTTTTTCCTTTTTTTCATTTTGTAGAAATACTTTGTTAAGAAACAACAGTTTTTTGTTTATTTTCAATGAGTTTTCTTTTGCACATGAACGTTTTTAAAATATAAAAAAATGTTCGCAAAAATCTTCTGTTTATCTGTTATCATTGCTGGTAAGTTTTCTTATTTTCTTATCGAGATTTTCTTTTGCTTAACACAACAGTCAACACTTTATAAAATAATGAGTTTTCTACTTATTATTTTATAACAAGCAAAACCAATTTTGCATGGCAACTTTTCGATTTTTTGATACAAATAACAAAAGTGAAATTCGGAGATTTATGTTTACCCTTTCGACTTTTTTCAGCAGCACTATGGCAGCATACAAACAGCAAGAAAAATGGGTTGGAATTTCAATAAAAAAATTCAGTAAGAATTAAACGTTTTTAATGTTTCGTATACGAAAGTTCTTTTTCAAACAACCTTTTTTCATCTTTCAATTGATGTAATTCATTCAGAACTACATATCATGTAGTTAAGGTGCAATAAAAGAATGAAATCTTACAATTCTCGCAATTACAGAGTCATTTCAAGTAATAAGGTGTTATTGGTCTAATGAAATGATAACTTTTCTCTTTTTGCAGTTGCCACCACTTTACTGATATTTATTCTGATATCGTCGGCTGAAATCTGTTTATTCCTGGTAGATTTATTTTCAAACTGGATTTCCAATGAAAACGATAAAAATTTCGGAGACGCATTTACCAATCACTTACGCATAAACTTGATACCATACGTATTTTTCGTCACTTGCTTATTGCTTCTCATTGTAAGTATTAAAGAAAAATGATTAAAATTACGAATAAATTCGAATTTTCGAAGTAAAAGTTCAATATTTCTTGCAGGGTTTTGTTATTTTCGATTACAAAATGATGATAGAGGTTTTGGATTTCACATCCAATTTCATCTGGCTGGTTCTCCTCTGTTTATTTTCGTGGAAACTTTTGAACTTCGTGAGAATTTTATCATTTCAAAAACAAAAATTAAGTTCCAAGTTAAAATGTTAGACATAACAATCAAATTGAATTCCCAATTTCAGATTCCAAGCAGAAAAGAAACAGAACCGACAGATTTGCAAGAAACAAATGCGATGAAAGGTCTGAATTATGGAACCTCAATGGCAGCGAGTTATTTCTACGGTTATTTGAGGATCATCTTGCCACCGAACGGCAACGACTTTGAAGGTGCTTAATTCATATTTCTCACACATGCTGTCACAACTTATTGATATGAATTTGTTTTTCAGGCATAAAAGTTTCCCTAGATAAGTATGAAAGCAGCCAAAATGTCACAGTGCCAGTTAAAAAGTTGTTTATTCTTATTCCGGCCTCTGGTTTCATCCCTCCGAATCTTGCTTCAGCATCCGAAGACTGGCTTGAACAAGCAAAGGTTCAAAAACATTCAAAAACTATAACATTCAATTAATGCAAAAAATCAAGTGACAATACTGTTTTTTTCCATTCTTAGACTTTGCACCAAATAAGACGTGATCGAGCAGGGAATCAAGGTAGGGAGTACAGAAATACGATGTACAAAATTCACCGTGGAGGTGTTTCAAATAGTACATCAGATCCAGTTTATATATGCGTTGAAGGTGCTTCGCCGTTGTTGACATTTTATGAAGTTATCAAACACAATCACATACATTCAGGTATATTTCTTCAATTGAATTGGTTTTTTCAAATTTCCTTCTGTAACATTTTAGTGAAATGACTTTAACTCATCTTTGTTTTGTTTTGTAGAATTGTACAAAAAGTATCGATCAACGATCATAAAACTATTTCAAGACTCACTGCAGGACTTCCTTGACGAAAACATCGACTGTCAGAAATATTGCGAATTAGTTTATTATAATGGTAACTTGAATAAGTTGTACATTAATAGTCACTAAAAATATAATTGTACTTCTAAATTGATCATTATTTTCAGACTTAGAAGGTGAAAATCCAGCTCAAGTGCTTTTGGACCTTCTGGAGAAGAAGTATTCGGTGGTAGTTCGATGAGCTCTAAAACTTGTCAACAACTTTTTTATATAACCAGTATTACTTCCAAAGAAATCATTTGGATGATCTCTGTGATATGACTGAATATTTAAAAGTTTTTAAGACAAGGTAGATTTTGAAATCACAAATACTATCAACATTTAAGAGACTTATCTAGAAGAAATAGATTATTTACCGTTCGACAACGGTTTTGTAATTGTTGATAAACTTGACATCTTTTTGAGCAAGTCAAAAAAGAAAGAAACACAACTTCAAGTTGCGAACTTACGTTAACGCAAGAGGGTCAGAGGATTCGTTTAATGATGTACGTACATATGACCTTCCGTAAATCTTGCTTGCGGAGTTTGTTGCGCCACGCGGTGTCGACCCGACGGATGTCATTTCTGAACTTTGTGGATGTATGCGATTGCACAATTCCCACTTCAGAAACTCTCGCAGATCAAGTCAATGTTGCTTAACCTTTCTGTTGAGATTTCGTACGTGATTCGTTTACACGAAAGTCTGGCGCGAAAATTTCACTACTTTCTCTTCTTTCATTCTCGTTTTTTTTTCATTCTATTCAACTTTAATATTTGTTAACAAGATAAATCGATAATTTTATTTGACCCAATTTGTACTTACAATTTTGTATCAAACTTCGAAACTCGAATTAAACTACATTGTTTTTCCGTTCAAAAGGCGAGTTGAAAAAGGCACCGAGATATCACAGATGGTTTTCTAACGCGAGTGCAAAATCTGTGATGCATTTTAGCCACAACGCGGTTTGTTGAAATCGCACAATGAAACCGGCACTTTGTGTACATTTGAATTTCATGTTACTTTTCAATCGGCGGTTTTGAGGCATTGTCAAATGTTTTATTGGTGCGAAATTATGAGCTGGCAGTTGTAATATTTTATTGAAATCGAACCAGACCGAAATTCAAATTGCAAATGAATCTCAATATTTGGTTTCAATTTTTCAACCCGGTTTTGTTGGATGAAACATTTTCAATAAATTGTCGGTTGCGGCCCGACTAGTCTACTTGGAAGTATTTTATATGTAAAATGTTGTGAATCGATCGTTTATTGAAAACAGTTACTGATGCATTAAATCTTGTGAATAGTTAATCAGTGAAATAATTAGCAGCCTTGTTGATTGACCGTAACAATAATGTTGCACAATTTCCATAATTAGTTGTTCCAAAGATTATCGAATGATCATTTCAGTTACACGCTCAAATGATCATCCCACAAAATTATTTATAATTATAATAATCGATTACATTGCAATTCATTAACTGTAAATTTTAAAACTCCAAAGTGACTTTCTTCCTCTTTCTCAATTAACTTTGCTGCTTTACACCCTTATAAATAAGATAGCAAAATCTAAATCCTAAGTATCGCGAAATAAAAGCACAGCTTTTATTTTCTCCGCTGTAACTATTTATTTTGTTCTTCGTCTCTACGGCTTTTACAGTTACTACGTCCTTTATACTTCTTAGTGATTAACATTGATGTTTTGATAAGATTACAAGTCGTTCAGGATGCCTTTCTCCGTTACTTCTATTATTTAAAAATAACTAATTCTATTTGGTTTTCAATTAAAACTAAAAAAACGGATTTGTAAAATCGAAAACTGCGAAGTTGACAATTTGAAAACGTTTCGACACGATTTCAACTGTTTGAAAAAAAAGTAGAGGGAAAAATTGTGACGACGGAATAAATTTTGATTATTTCACTTATGCGAACAGTTTGAAACGTCTTTTATGGCTTGCGATCTCTCGTGCTCTTATGAATGGCGAGCTTTATTGACATAAGTTTTACGACTAATGTCACTTATAACAGTTCTTTCGGCGAACGCCAGCGAAGAAAGTAGTCGACGGTCACGCCGTCGGCAAGGTACTTTTTCGCATGCCAAACTCAAGCAGGTCCGTTTCTTATGACCGCACCGAACTTTTCTGCCAGATTCCCTCGCGCATACGTTTATCATCGAGACGTACGGCACTTCCTTCGCGAGTGAAGAAAAAAACCCCTCGACGCTATACGTCTTGGCATATTTCCATATCACTGATTGAAAATATTTGTCTTCGCGCATTCACCAACTTGCTTGCGATCCAATTTTGTATGCCATTTTTTATAACATTTAAGTTCATCAACTTTTGTGTCAAAATGCAATACCAAATGTAAAATCAAACTGTTAATATGGAGAGAACGAAAATCAAAATGTTGTTTTTTTTGTAAGGATGTTTGTAATAAAAGTTTGACAAAAAGAATGATAGTGAGAAGTTGATTTGATTAGGGCAATAAAAATGCAATGGACGTTTTTGTTCGTTTGATAAGAATCATGATGGGACGATGCGATGAAAGGTAAATAATCAATTTATAAAGTGTAGCAGGGACGAACAGCTTTGGCGATAAAGGTAAGTTGAAAAGTGTCAAAGGCTAGACGCCATGAAAGCGATTGGAAAAGTAGGCAGTACGTTTAAATTGTTGTTGCCGAAAGGTCGTATCTTGGTTCAAAGCTCCTGATAATGTACCGAACTCATTGAAGCGAATCGATTCACAGGAACATGTGGTCTTTATTCTGTCTGACGTTATTTTGATACTTACTACTGAAACTTACTGGAAAATTAATGCTTCTCCAACCTTCTCATCGAATTAATAAACTAAAAATTAACAATAAATCAACACTAAAATAAATGAAACAAAATTATGAAACTGTGTCCGACATTATTTTGATACTTACTACTTAAACCTACTGCAATTCGATACTTTCTCAATCTCCTCATTAAAGTAATGAATTCAAAATTCATGAATAACAATACAGCAATAAATTGAACAAAACGTAACAAATAAATAAGCGTGTTTGATTTTTTAATGAAAAAAGAGGGAAAGAAAAAAGTCTCATTCGAGTTGCGAATTGCTTTTTGTTTGCGAGGTTGATTGTGAAGAATTGAAAAAGCAGGTACGATTGAAGAGGGAATCTCTTTTCACAGGGAAGACACGGTTTAGGCGATTGGCCACAAGATTGGTCGGACGTCTTAGACGCACTTGTCCGAATGTAATTACGTTTCCGTTCCGTTACATCATATTAATAGCGGAGTCGCTTCGGACCAATATTCTTTGGACAATTAGTTCATAGTTTGACAAATGCAATTTGCGAAAAGCAACTTTGTGGTTCAACTTGGAACGTCCATTTTAAAGTTGCTAAATTAGTCAAAGCAAACTACTAAAAGTAGTCAAAAATTTAATTATCCCTCAATCAATCTTGAAATCAAACATTATTAACATTTTTTTTTCAATACAAAATAAGTTTTTTTGGCCAAAAAGAATTTTTGCATTAAAATGAAACTAGAAATAAACTATTTCAGTGAAATTAAAATGTCTACATTGAAACTGGAGGAAGACATTGAGAAATACAAGTTGAAATAATGGACAGAAAACTGTCAATATTATCGTACAACATCCTTAACAGTTACGTCAGCGTGCTTATCGGTCGCTTGTTACCCAAACGCCTATCATATTTTGTGCTCGCTCGGGATGCATGAATTCATGCTTTAACGCGTTTCTTTATAAACTCACCTTGTTAGAATTCAAGTTCCAAAATACTTCGTAAACTCCGATGCTTTCTATTGGCCGACGATGACGTCGTTTTATCTTTGTGAAATTGCGCATTTAATTGTCCAAAAAAAAAACTGATAAAAAAAGGACACAAAAAAATCGTATGCCTGCTCTTCGCAAACGCTCAAATTTGGAAGATTCATGAATATTGACAAGTTATAACGATACGAACTTCCGTCAAATGAATGTAAAAATTCGACTGGCAAAAAAAAGTGGACTGAACTTTTAAAATAAAGTAAAAAAATAATACAAATTTTTCTGAGACTGAGATTTCTGCTTTAAAACCAAGTGCACAATTTTTAAACTTTTTTCTGGTTCTAATTACTGTGTCCGGAAAACTTTAATAATTAGATTTTTCCGGAGTTTATTCTTCTTGCGTTTGTATGGTTGCTGTTCTAGTCGCAGGCAAATTAATGACAAAGAACTGCGACATGTGCGACTGGAGATAATTTTTTTTGTTGTCCAGGGCAAAAGTTGGCGCTTTCATAAAATAAACTCAACTTTTGGAGTAACTGAAAAGTTCTTAGACCAAGACCCAACGACACCTGTATCTTATATGCATTTGCATGTTAAGCAAATACCTTTGTTACGCAAATTTATATGCCGGGCAATTTTTGTATCTAAGTGTTCTTCTCTGTAAATAATTTTCTGACCTTTTTTTCTAGTTAACTTCTATCATAAAACCAATTTCCTACACCATTGCCTTAGGCGAATTAAAAAAATGAAAAAAAAAACAAAATAAACAAAATGATTTTTTGTTATAATTACTTTTGAGAGAAACAAAACTGACTTTCAATTTGAAAAAAGGAATATAAGAGGGGGAAATGTAAAGTTGTAAGAGACAGTTAAATGTTTGTTTTCGTTTAAGATGAAATTATACAGTTTTGTGGATCAGGCGGTGAATATGAACGAGGCGTCCCGATTCGGAAGGAAACTTTCGATTAAGGTGATGTCACGGGTAAATAATGGTCGGACGAGGTGTGGATTACAATTTCGTATAGCATATGTAAGAAGGAGCTATTGTGGATAGGTTCTTGCTCGTTCAACTCAAAGGACCAAAGGCGTGTCCGAGACGCCTCGGCGCCGCAAGACACACTGCCTTCCTGAGCTTCCAAATCCTTGCAATGTTCCTCGCATTTTTGGTCTGCCTCATTTACATGAGCTTTACTCCATTTTGTATTAATAAATGTTTCATTTAATTTATTATTACTTGTTATCAATTTTTAATACAACTTTAACTTAGACTTTAAGTTTTCATTCCTAAACTAATCTCTGTTTGTAAAACTGTTCCACTTCAAATAGTTTTCAAATTAGGAAAATTTAGACTTTCCAAACATTTGAATTATAAATTGAGAGATCTTTTCAAATACCAAAAAATTTTATTTAGTTCAAAATTAAAAAAATGAGAATAAAAAGTAAACAAGTTTGTAATTAAAAAAATGTTAGATTACAATTCAGGCATTTTACTTATAAATTGAAAAATGTTGTAAGTAATAATTGAGGAGAGAAAATAAAAAGACTTTGAAATGAGTGAATGTAATATTTTTTTGCTTAGTGAAAGAAACTAATCTGGGTCAATGATGCATTAGATTTGGCGTAGATCTTGATAGCATAGCTGGCAAAGAGATAATGAATCACCGGCTGATGAAGGTGATCGACCGTTGATGTGTGGCGTTCAGTACAACTTTTTCCATCCCCGCTCGAGTGATGAACGATCTCCCGGTCGACTTCTTGGAGCGACCAAATTATGCTGCTAATAGCTTTTCGCGAGCTAAATTCGTTGACAATGCTGGACGATGAGTTTTATTTCGGGCAATCGCGAGATTGAATTGAATGGACTTTGAGCAACAAAGATGAAGCTGCTCCTCGTTCAAAGGACTATTTCTTTCGGTCATTACGACTCCAGCGAAACCGTCGTTGTTTGTCTCAACGGAATTACAAAGCTACGAAGCCAGAGTTAAAAAAAAGTTTCGTTTCAATTATCAACCCACGTAATGTAGGAAATTAATGCCCACAATTTCCAAACGACAAAAATTGTTAACAGAAAATTAAACAAAATTTAAATAGTCGAGCTTTGTAGTTGCTCATGAAGATGTATTTTTGGTCGGGGTAATTTGCACTTTAATCAACCTATTGAGATGAGACTGGTATTCAGCGGCAAGGTAGTCATTGTACAAGGTGCGATAAAATTTTGTAATCTGGAGATATATCAAGGGTCATAAAATTTATTGGCCCATAAAGTCACAAATTTTGCATTGGTTCGTTCGTACTAACAACAGTTAACAATTCTACACTGCAGGCTATGTTTCACCAAACAAATTTTCTAACAAATAATTTAACCAAAAAAATCAAAACTGTAACTATTTTCAAAAAGATTTGTTGATCAAATTTTGAGTTTAATCAAAGAAATTCTGAGAACACAAGTTTTCAAACACTGTTTTACAAAATCAGACCGAGGAAAAAATGTTGAAAAAAGTTGTCTCTCAAATTGCTCATCTCGGGCATAATTGTCAAACAGGTGTAAACAAGAAGACGTTTGTACCCTCGTAATCATGATACATAAGTGAATAGAAGGGTTCACTTCAGTCGAGTGTATAATGGCACGTGTGAGAGACGATGCAAGTGCAAAACCTTTCGCGTTGCGGTTCAGTCAAAGGACGGAAAGAAGAAGTTCAGAAGAGGAGGCGAAAAATCAAAACTTGAGGAATGAAATACAAAATAAAAAAATCGAAGGTACAGAGAGAGATGTGAGCCGCGTGACAACATATGGCGTTTGCGCGATGCTCACCGGCTCGTTCGGGGGTAAGCGATTGCAGACAGAGCTTTGTGCTATCCTTCGCGCGGTCCTTCAGTCGGAATGCCGACTCGTGTCGTCGTGACTCTGCGCCGTTTACCTCCGCGATGATCGCCGAACGTGCCGCGAAACGCAAGTCCGTACAACGACCGACCAGGTTGGACTTTATCCAGTTGTTTCTCGTGCTTTTATCGTGCATTGAAATTGCACGTTCCAGCACAACTTCACCTGTCGGTGAGTTCACTTTTTACAACTCTTTCAACAAGTTTTTTCATCAAAGAAATCGCTTTTTTCTTACTGTTACCTTCTTTTGAAAATTTTCAATTTGAAAATTAAAAAATAGAAATGATTAGAAATAACAAAAATAAAAAATGATTTAATTCAGAATAGGATTGTTTTTTTTTTCAAAGTCCTTTTTTTGTAAAAAATTCAATTTGAAACTTAAGACAAGATTGAATGAATTGAAAACAACTGAATATTGATTAAACAAACGAACAAAAATTGTTTCTAGTTTAGAACAGATCAAAGTTTTTGTTCATTAAAGTTTCTTTGTTTTTTCGTTTGAAGTCAGCCTCTTTTTTTCAATTTTCGTACCGTTTTCAAAGAGGATTTCTAATATCAAACGATCGGTACGTAATGCTGATTCAATTTCCTATTTCATTTGGTCAAACAATTTAATCCGGATGAAGTTTTTTTTCTGGGTGTCCGCGCAGGCGTTATTAATTGGCGAAGAAAAACTTTTGCGTTATAATTATTATATCGGTCTGCTTGGCGAGCTGAATTCAATGATACAGCGACTTCCGTTTGATTAAAATCGTTTAACATGCAAATCATTTTGCGCAGACAAATTTCGAATCATAGAAATTCAACTGTGCCACTGTCGCAATAGAATTTACTCTTATTAAATCGTCCCTTTGAGTGTAAATTCAGCTTGATTTCGTTATTACACAAAATTAATTTGATTTAGATACACATGAAATTTAATTCTCAATCATCTAACCTCATTTAATTTCTATGTTTCTATTTCTATTTGTTATTTTTTGTTGATATTTAAAATGTTGAAAGGTTGTTTAAACTTTGAGTGGACGCAGGAAATGATTATTTGTGTGATGATTATTTTAGATAAAACAAGTAAAAAGGGATGGGTTACAAATTTGCATGACTAAATTTGTTTAGACAATCAGCGTTAGGAGCATTCAAGCGTTGTAATAACAGTCTGATGTTACACAGGATGTTATATATTGATATATACAGTGTTCCACTCACGACACGAATTATACCAACGACGAATTATGAATTCATTCAGCATAACATGCAGCCTGACTCATCACTCGAATGAATTGCTATCACGAAAAATCGCCAACTTTGATAGCAAGCTTATACATTTTTATTTGCCTCACGTAGTGAATTATGTTTTGCACCTGGGAGTTCTTCAATTAATGGCCAATCGGAGCAATTGCCCATGAATCTCATTGTTTTTCTTTTATTTTATAAAAACTTGTGGAAACCTTTATCTTGAGAAATAGACCTCAAGATTCATGGTTACACCTTTGACTTGACACTACTATTTGAAAAATTTCGAAAATTAAGAAACCTGCTTTTGTTCTTGTAATAAAGTTTGTAAATTGATATTTGTGTTTGAGTTTTTTGCTTTCCTTAGAAATAAATGGTTTGATGTATCTCAAATCAGGGAGAAGAAGAAAAAGTAAGTAGAATTGTTGAAGTTGAGTCAGACACTGCGTCATGTTCTAACAGTGACATGTTTGTGGTGAAAGTTCATAAGACTTCTGACTTGGGTGGGCATAAAAAACTGGAATGTTCTTTTGCTTTGAATTTGTAAGTTTGTTGCCTGTGTGAAACTCTCCAGAGACTTTTGTCATACATAAGCTACGTACAAAGAAACCAAGTGTGACCTTAAAGATAAATTACGGGTCAGTCTATAAGAAATTATTTATAAACTTTTTTGTCGCTAACTTTTGTGCTTGTCTTAACGAAAATGTTTATGTCCACAGATTAATTGAGCGAGCGTTTGCAAACCAACTTGAATTGCAAATTTATGACGCAGAATCGTGAAAGTTGATTTTGCAATTTGCAAACTGCTCATTTCCCGTAAACAAAATGTTTATTTTGTATAATCATTTCACAGCAGAATTATACCGATGTTTTGTTATTTCATGACACGAAAAAGTAAATAAATGGTACAATTGCACAAATGTAAATACAATTTGTTAAATCGTATGAAACTGTTCAATTGACAATACTTTTTCAATATTTTTATAATACACATTTAAACGTAAATCAAATGCATTCATGTGAAATGAAAATAACCAATTCAATATTTGATTAAAAGCCTAAAAAGACAAACTTGGTGCAATTGCATTTCATACATTCTGTTTAATGTCTGATTTTATTTTTTCATATTCAATTTTGCATAGGCTTGGAAAAGCATCTCCACAATTTCAAACCTGTTGAAAAAAACGGTCGCTTTGAATTCAAAGTTGTATAAGCTGGAATAATCTCATGTTTGACAAACTCATCGTCACTTTTGAATGAAAGCAATTGCGCATAACCAAAACTGTAGATCCTGAAAAACAAAAAAAGAAGGTAGAACGAAAAAAAAACGCTCGGCGGAGTTTGGATTCACGTTTAAAAGTTGGGCAAGATGATCGTTCGGTGCTGTGTTTGGCACAAAAGCGGATTCGACGAAAGTTTATTTTTCAAAGCCGCGTTCATTACAATTTGCAATCAAGTTTACATGCTAAACAACCATGAATCCAAAACTCAGGGATGAGATTTCAGCAGCGGTTTATTGGTGAAAGCTTAGTTTGCGGGCTTCTAACTTTGCTAGTTGTGTCAACGGCCCATTGTGTTGTTTTCAGCTTTGTTCGTAGTTCTATTATATAATTCAACTAAAAAAATATCAAATTGTTTACTCTCAACGTTTTTTAATATACAATATTGCACAAAGCTCTCGGACAAAAACTTTTTCAAATAGTACAACAATTTCCAACTTGAATTGAGTTCAAAATTTAAACTAACATTTGAGATTTTTCAGGAAAACAGTTGTTTCACGTAAAAACAAAAGTTTTTAGTTTATAAAGCAAAGTTGGTTTTCAACAAATGAGAAATTTGAAAAAGTGTTTCTTTTTATCATGCTATTGATATGAAATTGAACGATACTTCATTCATCCGTTTTCTTGTTTTCTGCTCGTTACATCAAAATTTGTCCGATCGACAATTTGCGTCGATCGCACAGGGAAAAAATTGCAAACGTGTCAGTTTCATCACTTGAAAAAAAAAAATTCAAAATTTCACGCGTATCTGAGCTTATCCCCTATTCGAAACGAGTTGTTACACCGGCCAGTCAAAGCTGAATTATGCGTTATTGGAAGACCCAAACCACTACAAAAATAGAACTGAACAATTTTTAGTCAGATTTAATAAAAGCTAGAAAAAACTTTGGAATTATGTGAATTTATGAATATGAATTTAATTATGAAAATTTAATGAATATCATTAAATTATTTGATTAGCTAACTTACATTCAATGAAACATAATAAAAATAGCAGAAAAAAATGTGCATTAGTAATCTCATAATTTAATTATAAAACGTCGGAATAATTAAATAACATGGAATATTTTTGTCTGTTTATTTTAGAAGGCGGAAAAATATCTGTCCATCTTGATTTATTTCAGTATAGAAATTGAATTTTCATATTTTCTGAAGCTTACAACTTTACGAATATTTTGTTACTCAAATTATAATCAGGATTGGAGGTTGTCATAGTAGTTTTGATCTTTTCAAGTTTCTTACGTTGAACAGTCAGAATAGTTTATGAAATAAAACATTGAAATTATCAGAAATTGAAATTGCAAAGTAGCAGACAAAGCTTTTAATGACGATAGAGGGAATTTCCATGAACAACGTTATTTCAACTTTGCTTGTTAGTAAGATTAAATATCCTATTTCTATTTTGATGTGGCACAGAGTGAATCCGCGAGATGATTACTCGGCGCGGTTTTAAATAACCTGATATTTTGAAAGGATCAGATTTTAACTTTTCGTGTTCTGTGGCTGATAAGTTTTCTAGGTCGCTGGAGTGCATGCAGCCATTCCTGCGTCCCACACATTTTCAAATCACATTTCTACTTCGAAAAATTTCAAAAATTTTCTAATGCAGGATAAAATATAAAAAGTAGCCGGAAATTAACTCGGACAAGTTATTGTTTTTCCATCTCGACTTTCATATTTGCTCAAAGCAGAGGAAGAGTTAAAAAACAAGTCTTGTCGCGGTGTCCGACATTTTGCACGCCCCGAAGGTAAAACATTGTTCAATTTTGTTCGTACAGTCTGTTCAGGGAAAAGTGAAATGCGAGTTTTTTTCGCTCTCCCTCTTTTCGC
>JAGTPF010000023.1:0-20001 GCA_020615435.1 Telenomus remus | reverse complement strand
TTTGTTGCAGCAGATGCAGAGCCCACAGATGCAAAATATCGTCACGAACCCCGATGCCTTGGCTGCGATCATGACTATTCAACAGGGAATGGAACAGCTCAGAACTGTCGCGCCTGATCTTGTAGAAAAGTGGGTAGAATTGTTTTGTTCAATGGTGTAACTCTTTCTTATTCTATTATGTCTCTGGATACACTGAACATAATGGATTTTTGTAGATTTTAATGTTGTTACATTTTTCAACACTTTAATAACTTATATTTAAATTAAAACAGGGTTAATTTTGTTTGTTGGTTAGAGATTAGAGTTAAAAAACAACGTAATCAAAGTTTGCTTATTGATTTGTTCTTGTTTGGTCGTAGTTTGGGAATGACTGTGCCAAGAACCATGCCTGCGGCTGCCCCTACAGGAACCACTACTACCACGACGGCGACTACAACAAGTAACACTAGTGCAACCACAACCTCACCACCTACAAATACCAACAGTAGCCAAGATGCCTTTTCACAGTTTATGGCACGAATGGTAAAATCAAAACTTGAATTAATTTTCAAAATAATGCTTTGAAAGAAACTGTTGATTAAAATTGGAGTGAAAAAATTAGGTTTCAGCAATGGCACTAAATCAGGGAGTTGAAACAGATGGACAACCGTTGCCACCTCCTGAGGAAAGATACCGAGCTCAGTTGGAACAGTTGACAGCTATGGGATTTTTAAATAGGGATGCAAATTTACAAGGTATTTCAGTTGAGAAAAAGAATAGACATCAAAATTAAAATCTTAAGTTGTTGTTTTAAATTTGATATTATAATTTTGATTTATTGATTGCAGCTTTAATAGCAACGTTTGGCGACATCAACGCAGCGGTCGAGAGATTATTGTCCAATGGTCAATTGTCAATGAGCTAACCACCAATCTGTAACCTGACTATTCCATTGGATGAAACAATTCTATTGTTATATTTTGCAAGGATGCAAAACCTGATGCACGTGCACAAGTATCAGTGGCCGTAACAAATCGGAATACTAACACTTCAACAACACAATCCAGCATTTTTGTTTTCATTTTTGATTTTAATGTTTAAAGATTAATGAAAAAGAAAAGAATAAAAAAACCAAAAAAAAAATGGAAACCCAACTGAAAGGGGTATGGGAGAGATGAATAAAACTAAAGCAAACATATTTTTCACTGTAGGTTTTTCGTAAAATCTGTCTGTATATAATAATAATACTTATTATTATTATGTTGATGTTACCGATTGTCATTAATAACTATGATTTGGTAGCTGTAAGGATGTGTCGACCGTATTGTGCGCTACTGATATATTCTGTTGTGACGATAAGAAAAAAAAACTCGCGTCAAAGATAAAAACAATATTAGGCAGTAAGAAGATTGTAATTTACATGGTGGCGCCTTGCAAGGAATGTTCAAGTCGGTTTGCGACGATGGGCCTCGGCGTTCTTTTAACTTTCAAAAACGTTTTTCTCATCGATGTTCTTCGTACTTTTGTATGAACTTTACTGTTGTTATGACCAAGTTTCATTGAGCTCGCGTAATCCCGTGACGAAAAGGAACATTAAACTCTGGTTTTGGTTTACCCCTTTTGATTAATCTCAACCCTTTGATCGCATAATTATTAATGTTAATGAATTGTTTGTCTGTAATCGCTGCGAATCTATCGGACCGAAACGTTTAAGCTTTAGAAATTTTTGCGGATTTGTTTGACAAGAGATTGAAAACTTGAAACTGAGAAGATAACTAACGTATTGACGATTGCAATACATTCCATTTCGATGTCTGGTTCGTGCTTAGTATATAATTGACTTTTTCGTGAATGATTCATTGCAGTAATAATTATGTATTGTTTTTTAAAGTTTGAATTATACAAGTTTCATTGTACATACAGCCGGCTTGGTGTTATTTACAAAAATCTCCAAATTCAATTATTTATTGTTTCGTTTTGAACCAACTACAACGAATTTGCAAACAGTGGAAGGATTCATTTCTGATAACACAATTGCTACAATGGCGTCCCTGTAACTCAGGAATTAATTGTTATCAATGTTAGTAGCAATGTTTATCCATAGCTTCGCCTTCAGAAACAGAGACAAAAATGAATAAAACGTCTGCAGAATAAGTTACAAAAGAAAAAATTGTGTTAAAAAAAAGTGTAGCTCAACAATGAATGTGGAATTGATGCAAATTAAAAACGAAATGCAATACAGATTTTGAATATCATCCTATCTTTTTTTATAACCCAAATAGTGAATGCAAAATGGAAAAATGAACGTTAGAATTGACAAAAATATTACATTTTATTTTCACACATTTTAACATTCTTACATAAACATAAACTTAATACTGATTTGTTTTCCGACAGAAAGTAATTTATTGCAAAAATGTCAAGGTTGAGATTCTTTTAAAATTTGCAGTTTGTTAAGCAGTTCGCCGCCGAAGGAGTCCTTGAATTTCGGACTGACGACATTTAGCAGACTGTAAGGTGTTTCAAAAGTTTCGTCAGTTTTGTTGGAATTTTCGTCGTGGCGGTTACCAACTATTTTGAACCCCGCGCCCGATAGCTCCACGCAGAATTCTAACCCCTCGAGTGTTGTCATGTTCAGGTAGATGTATTTGTTGTTGCTGGTGAGCTTCTCCGAAACTGTCATCAGTTGCACGTGATTTCTTACGTCGTTTATCACCGCTTGCGCCTCCACTTTCCATTGCTCGGCGTCCAACACTTTTTCTTCCTGCATCTTCTGTCGGAAAATAAACAATTCTAAAAAACAACAACATTCAACTGTTATTCTTTCTCTTTTGTTTTCATTTTTATTGACAATTACTTTTGATTTCCGAATATTGTTTACATTTATTACTTTTCGTTTACTTGTATATTATTTGCAAGTTTGAAGCTGTTTGAAGCAAAGTGCAAAAGTGCAAAAGAAAAAATGTCCAGAAAACTACAAATTCCAGCGCATCCCGCCTGCGCACCTTTCCGCCATCTTGGATTATTATTTTTTATAACAAACAAATTTGTAGTTTTCATTTCATAAATTAAGAGATCAAAAATGTAAAAAATGATAAAGTGTTCAATCGTTCGACAATTATATTCATTGAAAATTAGTTGATTATGAGTTTAATTGTCATTAAGGTAATTCAAACGCCAAGTTAGTGTCAAATTCAATTTCAAATTCCAGGAATCTTCTCGCCATATATGTTGTAGAGGGCAGCATGATCTACGATGTTTTTGCTCCGACGTTACAGACGTTTGTTATCATTGTTATGTTCTCTAATTTTTCATTTGTTACAACGAAACTGTATTGTTAAGTGTAATTTAAACAAAAAAGCTTCAATAATTGTTTATAAATGACAATTTTCCTGTCATGATTTACATGGTTCAAGTAAGTAAATATCCATATTCGGTTTTGACAACCTTTGCAAGTTGAACTTTTACATTTCAAAGTCAAACGTTATCTCGCAAATTTTTAATGTCTCAAATTTCTGAAATGTTAATAAACTGTTGAGAATGAAATTAAGTATTGTTTATTAAAAAAGAAGTAAGCTTACAAAAACTATAATTTGTTGATTTTTTTATTTGCAGATTGCACGATGACGAATTTTGTCATGTAACATTTTTTAAGATGTTATTGATGTGATGATGAAATACAATTATAAATAATGGCGACTTCTTCGGAGGGACCAGAAAAGTCCTTGCATTTGAATAGCAGGGAGGAAGATTTTATAAATGTTCAGTGTAATTGGCAAGTGAAAACTGATAAACAAATCAGGGATACTGTGTCGACAATAAATTCAACACAAGTTTCTGACAGGTTTGTAAAAAATATTCTTTAGTGTGTAAATGTATCTTTTATTAATTTAGTATTATATTATGTTTTTCAAAAATACTACATTTTTGTTTACATTTTCGCAGAACTCTAGGAGTCGACGACGTAGTTAGTTTGGACTCCTGCGTGGCACTATTTCCTAGCGATGCAGATTCTGGGCCCTGCATAGTTGAGATCAAATTAACAAACAATCTAAAAATTACACGCATCGTTGTAGTTTCCGAAGCAGCAGTATTAGAGTTTTATAAACAATGTGGCGAGTACAGTTCAACTCAATATGCTGAGTTTGTGGACGAATTTGAAGACCAGAGTGTTTACATCGGTGAAACCAAGATGGATTCACCATCTTCAGAAGCTAGCATCAAAGTAAACCTTAATTTTTTATTTCGTTATCTACTTTCCAATTTCTTACTTTTTTATACGAAAGTTTTTCTCTTACAGTTTTTGAAAACGAAAAAAAAACATCGCGAGATGTGGCTCTATGGTATAAAACTGGTCGTCACAGTCGTTCCAGAAGAGTCGGAAAAAAGTCCAAACGTTTTTAAATTCGATGTGATAAATCGAGTACTAAGTTCCTTCGCGTTGCATAAAGACTTGGGACCACCGAATTTTGAAAGTCTCGTAGGAAAACTTATTCCCAATGCTGATCCTCATTCTTCGAGGGAAATTTCTAGAAATGAGCAAACAAAAGTGGAGGTGATGGAAGATAAGCAAACCGAAGCTGATCTAAAAACTTTCATTGACAGCAGATTGAAGGAGATGGAAACAAGACTGACGCAAAAAATTGAAGACGCCGAAGCTCGCATCAATTCTAAACTTGACTCTATCCTTACAATACTGAAATAACTTGTTTGCAACTACAAAAGAAAATTGACATTTTTCAATGTTAAAACACTTGCGAATGTAAATACTGGTAGCGAATGCCTTCTATGCACTATCACCATAACGTTCAAACTCAACTCTGAAACTGAAAATTTGCAAAAAAAAAGTTGAATACTATTTCAAAACTGTCTCACTATTATCTTGTGTGATAAAACGTTGTACGAATTGTGAACCGTTTGCTCGAATGTTCACAAGAGTTGACTGATGTTCATAAATGTAAAATAAATTTGTACAAAAAGAGAATGCACTTTATTTCGTGATTAATATACATTTACAAAAACGGACATTGTCTAGCTTTATGTGACTCCACCTCTCATTCGTTACAATTTTCACTCGACCACCAACAATGACTTAATACAAATCGAGCACAATGCAACTTTTTTCTAACCGGAATTTAAATATTCAACATCCATCTTATCTTGTCAGTCATAACAGAATCAACGAACCAGCCAAAGAATACAAAAATTAAAATAGAAACGAAAATAGAACATGCCTTGCTTTTGAACGATCAAGTAAACTAGTATTATCTTTTAAAAAGGTAGAAAAATGAGCTAACAATTCATCGAGATTACTAATGTGACGATCAAGGGAACACTTCGGACTTCAAGCTACACTATTTCATCGTAAGGCAGTAACTACGGTTTTGCAATTATAAGTCTAAGTCCTTTTTTGTTTCAGTTCTTGCACAATCTACAATTAGAACCATTCTTTTGCTCTCGAAGCATTGTTTACTTCTACACTTTATCTTACACCGACCGCAATTGCTTTGTTTACTATTAGGAATCGTTTTCGTCAGTCGCTTTGGTTTCATTTGGAGGATCCCAGTAGTGCAATTGTTTTCGCCATAATCGCACCATGCCATCCCAACCTCGCCTACTATACTTTTGATACATCGGTGGTGTCTTTGGATGATCTTTTGTGCGTTCGCATCTGTAAAAATGTAAACAAATGTAATTTTCTCAGTCGAACTTTAATAAAACCACAAATAAACAATGAATATTTAAATTACGAGCTTAGATCGCAAATTAGCAAATATTTTCTAATTACTTTGGGACTTGTTGGGTATATCTGTCGTATCCTATAGTGTTTTTGCCATAATCTATATCTTTCTGTCGTCTTGCCAAAACAGCAGGGTCTGTTTCATATTCGATAGGTTTTTTAGGACCCCCGGAGCTGCCAGCGCTTGAATCCGAAGCGCTGCTCCGACTTCTGGGACATTTGGCACTGTCGTCGTTCCAATAATTACAATCGTTGTTCATCCCATGTTCTGTCAGTTCTGGCTCTTCTTCGTTTAACACCATCTCCACCTCCCGTTGAAACTCGGGTTTCACGTTCAGCTCTAGAACCGGCCCACTGTCCGAGTTGTTCAACGTTTTGCTGTCTTCCTTATCGTCTATAATACTGCAGACCACAGCATCCAAAAGGGCGTCGTCGTCCTCCGAGATATCTCGCAGAAGTTGCGGTTGGTTCTCGTTTGACAATGCCATGATACTGCCAAACGCCAATGAACACTGAAATCAACACATGTAAACAAATTTTATTTTGTTTTTCTTTTCAAATTTATTTTTGATTTTTTCTTTTCGGTTTGTCGCTGTCTGTACGTCAACAGAAAAAGGAACTTGTCAAAAGAAGAACTGTTTGAAATTGCAAATATGTTTTGAAAAAGAGGTAAGTTTAGGCGGAAAAAGTGTTTCGGGGTTTTCTTGGTAAACAATTCTGTTCATTTTGGAGACTAACCTATAAGAAGTTGTGGTAAATGGCAAAAAATGTACCGTGTTTGTCAAGCAATGACTCGATGTTTGCTGGTAAGTTATTCCGGGTGAATTAATTTTGTCAGAGCGACGATCTCAAGGTGACAATTGTTTAAAAATAACAGCGAATATTTACCTGCAAAAATGTAACAACGCTTCCTGACAAGACTATCAACTGCACGAACCGCGCTCTTTTTCAATCTCGCGTTCCTTTTTCGCACCGCGGTTGTGCAAAATCAAAACTGACTTTGCCATCCTTTGTTTTCTTGAGCAACCGACAGAGACGAAATTTAGTTCTTAGATTTGAATTTTGTTTATTTCTTTATCTGTCATTAAATTTCTTTGTTATTACATTGTTTTTAACGTTTTAGTTACGCAATTAATTCTTTACGTTTTGTTTTTCATCTTGTTTCCCATTCTTTGTATTGGACCGGCTTTTGACAGTTGAGGTTAGGTTGCTCAGTGTTTACGTTTGAAATGGAGACGATTTTTCAGTGACAAATTGCAATTTTAATTTAATTCAAAAAATCATTCCAATCAGCGTGAAAATGGCTGCAAAAAGTCTATTTCAAACAACGGAAACCGAAGTTTCAGGTACAATTTCAATTTGATTTTTTTATTTATTATCTCAGTTGTCATTTTTACGTGTTGCAAATGACACATAACCTCATTTTTTTGCTACTTCAAATGTTTGTTTATGTTTGAAAATCGAATTTCCACACCCTTTCAAGGTTCTTGGAATATTACATTTTTCAGCTCATTTTTTTCAAGGATATCTTTTCAGGGATAAAAAAATGAATTGAAATCACATGTCTAATGATTGATAGTGGCATGAGGGTTGGAATTGATTGAAATTTTCATGATGAGCTGCAAATTTTGCTATACTTTTCGCCGCACGAAAATGAAATCCAAGAGGGGAATTAAAGTGTCGACAAAGGTGTAATCTATTCCATTAATAAAATCGACGATGAGTTGCAAAAAATAAAGAAAGAAATATATCGTTGAAACGTCGGGACAATTTGTTATTTACTCGCTTGGTTCATTTGATCTTTTTTTCATTTATTTCTTTTTCTTTGTAAAGAGTATCGTCAAGGATGTTTCAGTTACGCTTGTTTTATTAAACAGTCTCTCCTTGAAACGAGAAATGATGATACAAAAATAATATAAACATCGCAAATATACCTTTTGCTCTCGGGCAGACGTTTCTTAGGGGCGTTTTTAATCTTGTTTCACACAAAAGAAAATCGATGCGCTCGTGCAAGGAAAAGTTGAAATTGAAAAGTAGAGAAAAACAATTGACGAAGGAAAATTGAACTTTTCTTTTGCTTTTCATCGTGTTTATCAATAATTAATGTATCAATTACTAACTTAATTAGTTCCGTGAAAAATTCGTCTCAATAAATAAGAGTTGTTTTCTATTAATTAAACCCGAAAAACAGGTTAATTGGCAAACTCAAACTTTTTTTCCACATTTTTTTCTATTTTTTCTTTTTTGGGTCGGAAAAAAAAGTTGGGGTGAAAGTTTTACACTGGTCGGACGTGAGGAAAATTATTATCATTGAAAAATATTCAACCGCGAGAATTAGAGGGTCGAGTGCAAATTACAAGTATCCCGTGCAAGTTGTGCATCAAATTAATACAAATCTGTGTATTGCGTGCATTAACGGAATAATTGCTAGATAGTAGGCATTCACACAACAGATACTCGAGAAACACTTAACGTTCTCTAATCAGACAATGCGTGTCAATAATTATCCTAAATTGATTGTCAACGAGTATCTAATTAATTCCCATCTATTCCACTTACCACTTCAAATATCACTTTTTAATTATTGGTCATCCCAAAATGTAAAATATGGAATTTCGTTCTTTTACGATTCCTTTTATTTTTATATCAAAAAGTATAGACATAATTTGATCTTTATTCAAGCAAAGTTTATTTATAACGCTGGATTTGTAAAAGAAAACGCCACAAAGAGGAACAAACAAGCAATTTCTTTTCGCAGTACTAAATTTAGGTCAAAAATTTGCTCGCAAAATCATTCAGAGACTTTATTTGTTCGACTATGATAAACTTCATTTATGAAACACAATATCTTTAATTGTACTTTTATTTTTAGAAAGAATCATTGTGAAAAATGTTTTAAATCTTCGCAGAAGAGGTTTTTTCTAAATTAATTTTCTTCAATGGTACCATTTAAATGATAAAAGTTGTTGTAATTATTCGTTAATTATTGTTCAAATAAATCCAAATGTTTTATTGGTCCAATTCGTTTTTATTAAAAAAAAACAACCAGACTTTAGTTACCGTATGTTTCACGTTGTGCTGAAACTTTGAAACTCATGTTCCTATTTCAAGTGGTAAATTTTTACTGTTAACGTTTTACTACTTCACAGTCCTCCTATTTCCCGCACTTGAAATTATACTATTACTATTATGGTAGTAAAGTTCAACATTTTGCTTTCCCTGCAGTACTGTAAAATGAAGTAATAAAAAAAAGGGACGCAGTTCTTTTTGATAAGAAAAAATTTTGTAACTCAACTTTCAACAATTACATTTTACAAAAATGACAATTCTGGCACATTTTTTAATTAAAAAATATAATTAAATGTCGTACTTTTTATTTTGCGGAAATGAAGTTATTCAAAACTAGGTATCTAGTTGAAAGTATATTTACCAAAATGTATAATTTTCGTTACACAAAAAACAAACAAACAGCAGAATTCCATTCCGTCGACTTTTCTGTTTACTTTTTATAACAATGTTTTAATGAAAAATTTTAAGCTAAATTGCAATTGCCAAGTTTGAAATTAATTCCCTTAAGTAGTACTAGCGACTAAGTCTAATAAATTTTTATTGGCACAGGGTGTTATAAAACACATATCTTTTTCACTTACGCCGTAAAACTCGTCCATTGTCTGGCCTAGCTTTTCCATCTTACTTTTTATCAATAAGCTCAACAATCTCGTTTATGCTTTTTTTCTCCTGATTAAAGCTCGTGAAATGAACCAAATGTGTATCATCAAAAATACATTCCACACCTATCTTTGCAACGATAAAAAAATAATAAAAAAATTTAAACTTAAAAATGTCATCAGTTGAAAGACACACCGTCTGACTTGTTACTTTTTGTTTCAGAGGTGGAGCGAAGTCTGCTTGTCATTGTTCTCGACGTGAATCCCATGCAAAGAATAGTGAAACAAGTTTTGACGCAATGTCTCGACTCGGCGATAGTTTTCGCGAACGCGCACCTCATGCAAACTGCTAACAACATGCTCGCGGTGATGGCGTGTCATGGGGGCGGCGCCAAGTTCCTGTACCCGGATAATAAAGTCACAGAAATTCGTCAAATTGATGGCCAGTACGAAAAGTTTACCCTGGTCGAGCGTACGGTCCGTCAAAATATCCAACAAATTGTACACCAGATACCAACAGATAAAACGCTAATGATGGAGAGTCTCATCTCAGGCGCGCTTTCAATGGCGCTTTGTTATGTCTCGCGACTCGACAGGGAAAAAGTCGCCGGCGAAAAATTGCATTCAAGAATACTGGTTATTACCGCCAGTCACGATTCAGCTAAACAGTACATGAACTACATGAACATTTTTTTCACTGCACAAAAAATGGTACTTCGTTTCTTGAAATTGTTATTGAAATAAATGGTCAAATGGTTTAACAAATGACCACTGTATTTTCTGTTGTAAAACTTGTTTTTTTTTTATAATGTAAACACGAATTTATGTTTGCAGGGTGTAATATTGGACGTTTGCAGTTTGGATCAGGAGTTGTCGCTGTTACAACAAGGCTGTGACATCACCGGTGGGAATTATTTGAAGATTCCACAGCTTGCGGGCTTGCTGCAATATTTATTGGTAATAATGATGATGAATATCGATCCTGAATGGAAGCACGTTTGAATGTCATCTGCACTGTAGCGTCTTTTGAGCGAGGCAAATTCAAATAACGATGTTTCATCATCCAACAACAGTTTGTAATACTTGAAACTGGTGTGTTTTATGCGCAGTGGGTCTTCTTGCCGGATCCGAGTATGAGGTCTAAGCTTGTTCTGCCACCTCCTGTGAAAGTGGATTACAGGGCCGCCTGTTTTTGTCACCAAGAGCTCGTCGATATCGGCTATGTTTGTTCAGTTTGTCTTTCAAGTAAGAAACTTTTCTATTTGCGAACAACGCGTACTTGATAAATAACTTTTCTTTCAACCGACTTTTTTCTTCGTTTTTTTTTGCAGTCTTCTGTAAGGGCACTCCCATCTGCACAACTTGCCAGTAAGTACTTTAAATACGTCACAGGTCATTTATTCGTCTTCATTCACTAACTTGTTTCAACGTTTTTTTCACCCTCTCTTTTCAGCACTGTATTCAAGATGCCAGGTCCAATGCCAATCAAAAAGGCGAAGAAAAAGAAACCGATTGATATCGTACCTTAGAGAGTCGACTGATTTATTTCTCGCTGTTATGTATAAATGTATAGAACTCACGAACGGAAATTTGTATTTGTATAAGATAAATTATGATAATAGTTCATTCGAATTGATTACACGTCAATATTGTTTCTTACGAAGTACACCTCCCCGATGGTTGTTGAGCTATTTTTTTGCTCTACATAAAATGCTTCACAACTAGTTTCACTTTGTCGAAATTGGTTTAGTTTGGTCGTTTAGTCGAATGAAATTCGCTTGCTGAGGCTGGAGCAAAAAAAGGCTGCTGCTTACAAAAAGCGTAAATTGAAGTTACACAGATTGATGCGTTCGGTTGGAATAGCGGATGAGCCGAGGCAGCTTTTTAATCGATGCTTCAAGATGGAGAAACGACAAGAGAAAAAAGTGGCCAAGTGGAGTTTCTGTAAGAAATGTCTGTTGCAAAGTTTGGCGTTCAGTTATAACTCGTAATATCAATGCATAGTCGGAAGTAACTCGCAAGACGTAATTTTCTAGCATATGTGGCTACGATTTGAACAACGATGATTTATGCGCAACAGCTGTCACGTTGATACAAGTTGCAAATCGCTGTTTTGGAACTTACTTGCACAGAAGTTATGATAGATAAACATGAATGCGCTCTGGGAAGGTGTGTGTGATTAATTAGAATTTATTATTTTGGTTTCGAAATTTCAATATTAACGCACCCAGTTAGCGGTTTGCGCGTCTTAGAATTCAGTTGGCCGAAGTTTTCGTCGATTGAATGCTAATTGAAAGGCAAAGTTTGAATTTTCCGTCTGATATGATAAGACTTGAGTCTGACTGTCGGTTCCGTAATGCGAAAAGGCACATGAGTTTGTGAATTTCAACTACTGATAATCGCATTTTTCGACAAAAAATGTCGCTTGCGTTCGATCGCGTGAATAAGTTGAAGTGAAATGTTCGATAGAAAATGAGCGAGGTGCGATACAAACTTTCTTTTCAACAAGTAAATAAAAGGGGGCGAATTTGAAGTCTTGCAATTTTCGCGCTTACAAACATTTGTTGGTGATACGCTTGAGGATATACAATAAATTTTGCTTTACAAGCGCGTCTTTCTGCGCTGTTCTACATATCCAATATTTCGCAAGTCAAACGATTTAGAAGAGAGCAGTAGGACGGAAATATTGGATCAATTTTGTCATTGGAATTTAAAATGATTTCATGAATAAAAGTCGGCGAGCGCGCAGCGATAGATCGCGCGATCGCAAACGCAAGAGCGGAAAATGATTCTGCCAAAAATTTCGTTCGCTTTCAAAAAGTCTTGATTTCGACTTATTGTCGGAGCTACGGCTCGCGAATCAACTTCATTTCACGTTAATCGGGTCAACATTTTGCCTCAGAATCGTCTCTCTGATTTCTTAATCTATTTATCTCATTTACTTTAATTCCATCAAAAGTAAAAAACCTTTCTAATTGATTTTTTTTCCACCAATTCGAACGAACATTTCAACTTCTCTAATTGTAACAAATTATTGTTAACAGTTTTTTTGCTCTTTGCTACACGTTATTATAAAAATTGATCGAATGTGAATTCCACTCAGAGGTACTTTTTTGGTCGAATCCAAAACGGTACATCAAATGTAAAATAACTATTTGTCAAATACAAATGTACAACGAAACAAAGGTTGCCTGGTTATAAATACAAAAAATGAAAAGAGCGAGCGAAAAAGTTGTAGAATGTAAAATGCGAGTTTTACTAGCAACTGGTTTAGCTGAAACTTTGTTTGCGAGCATTTGGCATAGTTGTGGCGGGTACAAGTCGACATAAACTTAGATGCGTTTTATTCGCAAGTCTGTGTTTTCTCGAAGTCTTCCACAAGGAGATCCCAATAGGTTCGGGGGACTGTACGGAAGTCTTACGTCATGTGAGGTTCATAGAAGTTAGTTCTCCAAGGAGAAGATTCATTGCAAAGTTAAAGGAATTGCGAAATTTGATTAGCCGAAATGAGGACGTCTTGTTGACGAAGCGCAGTGGCAATTAAATGTTCGTTCCGTGGGCCTTCTTTTGTTCGTTTCACTTATTAGCAAGTTTGTTGTACCGGAAATGTTGCGACATGTGCAATCAGCAATCACATTTGTATATTTTAATGTATTCCGGAACCTGCCTCCAAACAACTCGACGCAAATTTTGTTATACATCTTTCTGTCACTCCGAAACTTTTCATTCGATTTGGACCTTTGTGTTAGGCAAAGTTCAAATTCAAAACGAAACAAAAAACGTTAAAAAAAGGCGAAACAAAGTTAAAATAACGAAATTGCAAATTAAAACGAAGTTTAATATAAAATTCGTTAGCTTAGGAATCGAAGTTTTGCATGAAAAGTTGAAGGAAAGGAAAAGGCTGATGTCTGAAGATCTTTTGAAAGTGCACTTAGGCAGGGACGATAAGAATAATTGTAAGCCGAGCGCTTGTGAAAGTGTGCAATTCGTGCGATAATAATCCGTGGGAAACGTTTTATCGTGGACTATTGATTAAGTATAACAGCGAAGAGATGAATTTTGCGAACGACACGCAAATATTTTATGGCATATCGTGTCGGGACGACGGTTGCTGCATTGTCGTAATATTTGGATATCAACCACCCAGAGAGCTGTTGTCAGTTAAGAAATGACGTCAGATATCTTCAGCTATAGGATAGGTCACTGATGTGTATTATACCTATAGCTCCACCCAGTGCATGTCAAACGTTTAGACAAGGACGATTGTGAGCTCTGACTGCCTCTCACTACTTAGATCATCTCTGTTTATCATAAACCAGTCGTCTAAAAAACAAATTTGACATCTATGACAATTATATTTAGTTATTTAAAATTGGTAAACCAAATTGGATAATGTTATGAAAAGCGATTTTCACAAATTGACATTTTTGTCAAAATAATATTGTCATATCATACTGACGTTGAAGAACATATTTTTGGCACCGAGTTTGGATATGAAGACTGATCAAACAGTGCATTTTGTGTGCACAAAGTTTGCCTCTTTGTTTCGCGCTTCGACTTAAAAGTCTCGGAGGGAAAGTAGGAGTGAGAAAAGAAAGAAAAAAAGGGCGAACAGAAGACGAAGAAGCCGGGCACTGAAGTTGATTCTTGAGGGTATACGTATGCGGCTATACGCTCGCCTGCGATGTAAATCGATATCGATTTTCGGTAGTTCAACATTGCAAACGAGATGAAACGTTTCACTTACATCGAGCTATTCGTCGAATTTCGAATTCGAAATTAGAATACGCCCATTTGCATTTATCGAACGACAAAGATAACGTTACGCGCCGCTCAATGTACCGCTGTTGCCGTATCGATTTGTAATTACATCTATCTTGTTACACATATTTTACAATATATTTGTACAAACTTTATTGTCGCTGCAAATTTTCTTGCGTGCGTTTTAGCCAAGTGCCGAGACCGCACTCCTTTTTGGCTTCCACCGGAGGCAGAAAATTTTTTTTCAAACGTTTGCTTTTGTTGGTCGAAATTGTTTTTACATCACTCCGACTGTTCTTCGTACTAGTGCACTTTTGTGAAAATCTCTCGTGCGATCAAAAAGAGCGTCTGCTTCAATCTTCATTTTTTATTTCGAGCTGGAATTATTCATGAAAACCAATTTTAACTTTATGAAATTGTGGATTTCAAATTGTCAGTTTATCATTGTTTTTGTAACAAAATTGAGATGAAAATTTTGCGAATAATTCGCGCATGTTTCGTGAAAATCAAATAACTCGATAACCACCAGAAGATTATAAATTTAATCCAGATTTAAAACGTACGATGGTAACAACAAAATCTGTTACAAATGCAAAACCAGATTATGATAGAACATAAAATTTGAACACGACTCGCGACAGTTTTGCGTTCTAAACGTTCGGTTTAATTCCGAGGTGCATTAAATTCGGCCGAGAAAAAAAGCGAAGGAAGCAGTGGATTAATTTTTCGAACCAACTTTGATCATAAAAATTGAAAGCGTGCCAGTTTATTTCTGTTTGAAGTTGTTCATGAAGCTAATAGCAATATTTGTTCTCCGTATTTTTCGCGTGGTTTCCTTTTTTTTTTCCTTGCACTTGCAAACTTTTAATAAGCTTAACTGAACTTGAAGCAAAAGTTTGATTGCTTCATGTATGAAAAGCTCGGTTTGTAACAAAAACAAAAATGTTCTGTAAAGTGTATAATTTAATGATCCAATGCCTTCGTTTATCACATCTCAATTAGCCACAAAAAAGCCGTTATTAATTTTTTCTTTCACAAATTTACTATTCAACTTATCATTAAATTCAAGTTACGGTGTAACTAAGAACAAAGTAACCAAAATAAACAAAAAAAAAAGAAAAATAAAACAAAAGAGAAAAATGGGTTGAAAATGCTGCATGACAAGAGGGCGAAGTATTTTGCATTTGCCATTTGTGCGAAATTGAACGTGAAATGGGATTCGGAAGGAGCGCAATAACTATAAGCAAGAGCAACTAATTCTACGAATTTGACCAATTACTCGCTTAAGGTATTACTTTTGTGTGAAGTAAAGCACCCTTATTTCGTGCATCAAGTGGCGCAATTACAAAGCGCCAGCCGTCGAGTTGCAATTGCTTTCGAGTTTGTTTTAAACGTTTCAACTGACCGGCCAACATTCTTCTTTTCAACCACCAGCCTACATTCGAGTTATGAAGAAGCATTCTAGAATACCAGTAGAGGGGAGGGGGAGAGAGTATTTAAGTTTATTCATTATCCGGAATTAATCTTTCTCGCGGGGCAAACTCATCTTGGAGGCGTAAACGCTCCGCGCGAAAATTGCCCCGGCGCAATTAAACTTCTGTTGTAGAATGAATTGTAGACTGTTGATTGATAAGGTTGAAAGCGCGGACTACGCGAAACTTTTACGAGACTTTAATTCATCATGCAATTTTTGGAGAGTTATTGTTTGATTCAATCATGAAACGTTGCCGGCAATGTTTTAGACGATACAAAGTCAAGTCTCACCTTCAACGTTTGGGGACAATTGCTTTGGACGTTTATTAAAAAAATCGTCTCAGGCGCTAATTTCCTGCCGTTAGTCAAACTTGTTAAGGGGGAGAAGAAAAAGAAAGACACTGAGACAAAAAAATGGACAAAAGAAAAGGGTGAAATTAAAAGAGAGAATGGAAATTTGTATTTGTCGTAATGCGTGGGAGGAAATTGATTTTGCATTAATCATTGGTGATGAATTTCTTTCGAGGTCTGATCAAGCCCGAGGAGTGACGTGTTTAATTAAAGATTCCCCGGCGCTTGAAATACGAGCGGTTCCAACTGAATTTTCATCAGCGGCGATCAGATTTGATGGATCCGATTGCTCGAGACGAGCAACGTCTGACCACATTCGTACCTGCATCACTGAATTGACCTGCGCGAAATGAAAAAAAACGATGCCCGACGTTAATATCGAACTTCAGTTGCTCGGATCAATCTCAAAATGAGAAATGCGAGCCGCTTCAATTTCGCCTCTGTTTTCACTCAAGATATTAATTGGCAGCAGTAACATAATAACGAAATTTAATTATGTTAATTCCATTTGCCTCGGACCGGTCTCATACCAGGCTGATTAAATTACTACTAATGTTGCATTCAAAGTGATTAACTTCGAATTGATCCGATTGCGGTGACGAGTTTTCATCCAAACAAGCCGGATATCATAAATTGATACTCCACACCGAGAGCTTTTCCAAGTATTCAACTTTGCCAAAAAACAATCTACAAAGCATTTTCTCAAAAACATGCATTCTTGCTAAGAAAAAAAAACACTCCAGACTAATTTTTTACGTTACGACTGCATTTACAGATGGTTGATTTTCATCCGAGTCTATTGCATTGTCTTGTTGCGAGTAATATTATAGCGATTAAGCGTCGTAACTAGTTGAATTAGTCGGATTCGCGCTGGAAAGAGTTGACCCAAATGGATCTTTAGGGAATTGGCACATGTGACGGTTCGGCGTTACAAGTCTTGCCTTGTCGCGTTGGGTGTATGTACGCGTTGGTATTGTGAGAGCTGGTACAATAACACCTGCACATTGTCAGAGGTGCAGGTGCTAACTATCTAGTAGCCTGTTACTCATCTCCACTAATTGTAAGTAGACAGAGAGAGAACAGCCTCCGGTGGGAGAAAGAGAGAAGAGCAGTTTGGGAGGGGCATTCAACAAGCAATTCTAAAGGCAAATAGGCGATAAGGGCGAGAATTGCCAGCGCCGCTGATCACCGATAACCATTTGGAGATGAGATTAAGCACAACCGAGCACCGGGTATTGGTGCAACCTCATTCTAAATTATCATGTTTACTGAATCAAACGACACAAAAGATAAACAAAACGAAAACAGTTTCTCGCAAATGAGAAGGTAAATGGGATTGAGATGTTTTTTTTTGTTTCGTCGCAGATAAGATTATAAACTTGTTAAAAAAGTTCGTGAATTTATATTCATTGGGACGAGTTTTTGTTTCGTTCTATTTTCCGGATGACTCTAAGTGATACTTTTTCGTTCTGCCTTCTCTGATGAGTTAATGTTTTGAAGCAAGGTGTTAATGCCGTGAACCGTCGTTGGTATCGGGCTGCACTCGTTTCAGCGTCATTAGGACGAACTTAATTAAAGACAACAAAAGAAATTCCGCGTCAAGACTCGACGAAAATGGTCCGGGACATTATTAGAGTCCTGATTAAATCTTTTTGGCTGAATTTAATCAGACTTCATCGAGGATCTCAACTACTTAAAACTTGCCGGATGATAATCGCCGTTATTTGATTTCAACTGCATTTTTTTTCGGAACTTTCGCTCTTAAGCTGATCTTGTCGGGTGTAATTTTAGCTATCTTTTTTTTTTCTTTGAGACCATTTATTTTAATTGCAATTGAGGTTATTTCGTTTTAGCGCGGTTTACGTGTAAGTGGAATACTTTTGAAGATGAGTATCACTTTGGATTTCAATCTTGTTAAGAATCGCGCCGAAGTCTAACTATTATGAACTGCACAAATGTACTACTGCTTCTTAGAATGTACTTTTGAGAAGAAATTTGTGGCGCTTTATATTTTTTTTACAATCACAAAATCGCCCTTGGAGACTGGAACAGTGATAGCAAGGAATAAAATTCCTTTTTATGGCTAACAAATTTATCAAGTTAACTGCATTTGTGATTTGTAATAACGTTTATGAAGATTTTTATCTGCTGGATGGAAATCAAAATATATATCACGGAACAGGAATTAGCATTTAATCAGGCATGAATCAGAAAAAAAGGGTCACTTAGGTTGAGTAATACTACTTGAAACTGCTGTGCTTCGAGTAACACTTGGGGTGTGATAACTGAATTTTATGGTTCACTGGAGCAACGTAGATTTAAACTAATGGCGTTTTTTGTAAACATTAAAATAAAGATTAAGCCAAACAGAAGAGTCAAGGATTGTATGTTAATTCAATACGATTCAATGTCACTGCAGATCTGATTAAGATCCTCTTTCGACAAATAATCCACTTTTTGTCCTCAACTTGGTTTTAAGTGGGAAGATGTAGTTGAATGTTTTTTTCTCGTTCGATTTTTCACGTACGTTTCACCTTTTCGTTAGTAAATTGGATTTTAAATTGATAAATAGTTCTATCCCGATAAGCTAATTTTTGTATTTTTAGTTTTTCTACTCTTCGCTGAATTCAGTTACTGTCTAACGAAATTTCCAACTGACAACGAAGACTTTGAGTTAACTCGATTCTGCACTGTAATATTGTACTGGTATAATTAAGTTGGAATATTTATTAGACCCGACTTATGGAGAAATGAAAAAAAAATAATCCGATATAAAAGTTTCTTTTTCCAAGGATAGTGTGAATTTTGCAGTTCGGAATGAGAGTTGCAGAAAAATATTTTTTTTGTGAGCGAATTGCAGACTCCTTTTTTTCGATGTGAAAAGTGGAAATAATGGCTGGAAAGATGATGCTTAAAAAGATAACTAATGAGGAGATAAGTGGGGGGAACTGATTGAATCATGGCGAGCAAATAAATCAATGTCCAAAAAAAAAGCGAGCTGCTCATTACACCAGGGACTTATCGAGATGCCGTTGGAAAGACGTCGTAAAAAATATTTCACGCTCCAAATAATAACCGAGACGGTGATTAATGTAAGTATTGACTCGTTGAAATTGAGCGCCTGAAAATCGAATTTCCGTGTCCGTCGTATTAGTTAACACGAAGACAAGGAACAAAGGCAACTTTCCTATACAGAATTATTAATTACGTCGTGTTAAGACGTTGAAATTCTTGAAAGTTATTCCGTCGATCGAAAAAGGGAGCGCTTTTCTTTTATACTTTGGCATTATATCAAAAAGAATGAAAAACTTCACAAAACAGCTTTGTGTTTACTTTCAAGTCATTTCTTTTCCAACGAAACTTTCATAGCCGTTTAGATTTTTTGTACGATTTCATTAAACTTTGTGCACCTGGGTCAATTTTCTAATTACGCATTTGATCGATGGAAACCAAGGGAAAAAAGGCGAAACAAAATTGAGGTAACTGCTTTTTTGTTCGTTTAAAAGCGACGTTCGTATTAATTTTTAATTGATTTAATACTACAAGTTACTCGTGTAATTTGATAACTAATAGAATCATTATTAATGGTTTTGGTTATAATAATTAATGGCTATCGGTTATGGTCCATTGAACAATTACACGTTCTGTTTATCGGTGTGATGTAATTCATCAGGAATACAAAATCTAACCCCCCCCCCCCCAAAAAAACCACTACATTTTAATTTCTTACATCGTCATGAAAAAATGACAAAAGTTCAAAAATTCTAGAACGAAAATGATTATTTTGCTGTCGAGTTTTGAGTTTTGTACGAAAACAGTGTTTCAAGTTGGATTGGAAATAAAATTTCTCGACAAGTTGAAATTACATATCAAGTTCTCATCTGGGATCTATCAAACGCTCGTCGAAATTGCAAAGTTATTAAATTCAAAGGCGACTTAACGTCGATCTTGAGCTGCCCGAGTTAATACGAATAAGTTTGATTGATTAGCTCGTAATAAAATATTGTAATTACCCAAGCCCATGGCGTA
>JAGTPF010000022.1:0-20001 GCA_020615435.1 Telenomus remus | reverse complement strand
AAATCTTGGGATTAATCAATAATTGGAATCTGTTATGACCACTGTATTAATAATAATTTTTTGAAAATTTTATTTGTTCTTAAAATTAACTCCTTCTGAAACGACCAGATCAGTATCGAATTCAGTAACAAAATTTTCTGAAAAATGAGATGTTTGTTTCTTTTTTAATGCAGATTAGAATTTCAACTCCTGTCAATTATTAACAAAACCAACACTGAATCGTCCTTATCGTTACATTGGAATTATTATTACCTTTGCATAACGAATCGAATTACGACAGGCAAATAAAAAAAACTTGTTGATCCAATAATTTGCGAAAAATTCGAAACGAATTTGTCGACTGCTATCTGTAATCAGGCAATTTAAAACTCAATCACATTATTTTACAATGTTCAAAATGATAATTTCTACTTGCAGGATGACGAAACATCATCTCAAAAACATCATTGCAGATCGGTTCAGAGTTGATTTATTTAAAAGAGCATCCATAGAGAGGGTGTTTGCGATTTTGTGATGTATTTTTAATACGTGTCTCGCGAATGTCATTTTCCTAAGATACTTTGATCGACACGTGTGCGATAATCTGAATGTTCTCACCATAAGACAATGAAGCGTAGCTGCGAATCGTTGCAAAGAAAATAGCAGTCGAGCTCTCGCCTAACGCCGGGGGATGCTCTCGCGTCAACTCGAGGTGGGGATGGCGAGGCGAATGTTTAATAAAAGATGCGCAGAGATAGCGCCATTATCTCGGTTTGCATTATTTACCAGGTAGAGCAACTCTCTGGCCGCGTTCTGCCGCAGTCACGGCATTAGGTAGGCGTGTCGTCAGCCCCCCAGTGTGAACCGACCCGTCTACTTGGCCGTGTTCTCCATCTTAAAACCCACCTTGTATTCAGACGACGAACAAAAAAACACCCGACACCAATGAAGATTATGTTTTTGCTGTTTACACTGTTGCTTTCACACCTAAAAATCTAACATTCCTCATTCATTCCAAAATTGAATTCGATTGATTAGCTTTTTAGTTTCGCTCTGCTTGGATGATTAATGTTTAGTGTGATAAATTCATACTTTTGCAAACGGGGATTAAATCAATGAGAATCTGCTAACTGATGGCGAGCATTGGAGCTGAATATAACTAAATAACGGCGCGTTTCAGCTCCGAATCGTCGATCTGCCAGTCGACCAAAACAGCGTGGAATTAATTCTAATTGATTAAATTCTAATCTTCAATTAGAGATCCGATCTAATCTGAGAAACCTAATTGACATTGTAGTTTGTAGATGAGCGCTGTTGCATGGCATTTGTTGCGAAAACCGCAAAGGTTTGCGCCGCTCGAGAGAGAGAGAGAGAGAGGGAGAGAGAATAAAATGAATTTCTTAACGTGCAATGTTACTCAAGCCTCCACCCTAATGAGTCGCATTATTTGCGTCGGCCGGAGGCTCGTTAATTACCCCGCCCAACCTGGCCGCGGTTCCCGAAAATTGCCTTTCTCACTTCGTAAACAAAGATCGCAACGATTACGCTCTTAATTTGGCTCGTTGCTTTTCGCCTCTGCTTACGTTTCTCCTTTCTTCGTTGGGTTTGTCTTCGTTTTGCTGTTTGTTGGTTCACGGAAAGAGGGAAATTTTCGAGGGTCGTACGGATGTTCCTGCGGGCTCCGAAGAACCGGAGAAGAATGACGAAAGTGCGGGATTGAGGAAACGAAATGATCCCTCCGTGTACAACACGGAAAAACGTCAAGCCCAGAGACGAAGTTGACATTTATACTAGGGATTCTCGGCTTTACACTGCAGAACCCTTTCGAAGGGTGAGAAGAAGGTGACAAGTGTTACTAAGCTTGTTCAAGTTTTCAGAAAGCTTTGACAATCGTTTCTCAGATAAAGTTGCAAGTTCTGGATGTATTTGATCCCTCGAACCAGTGATTTGTGGCTTCAAAACTAAAAACAAAGTTTGCAATCTATTTTTCTATAAACTTTGAAATTGTTTTTAAGACATCATTATTGTAACTTTAAACAATCAGTAGGCATGGTCCGATAAAAGTTTTCGTCTGTTTTTGAATTATTTATTCAAGATTTTGAAACTAAAAATTTGAAAAAACTTTGTTTAAAGTCTAAAAAATTTGATGATGGTAAATTAGATTATGTTGAATGTTTACCGTTGAACGTTAAACCTAAAATCAACCCCTGACAATTTTTTATCCAGCAGTAATCCTTACCTACTGTTAAAGGGGTGTTTTGAAGATACCTACCCTTCTAACTGGAATGACAAATTCCTTTTTACCGACCCCAAAATTATCGACTGAGGTTTGCAAAGTTGCCCATCGGTTATTTATCTGAGTTGGTAAGTCGATAAGTAATCTTTGTAAGATTAACATAAAATAGATGACCATTTCAAATGGACCACAAATAGGTAATTCTGTTTTCAATAACTGTGAAGTTTTTGTTAGATGGAGCACAAATACGAGAAAATTTGCACTAAATTCTGCACAATCATACTTTCTCGTGTAATGAAAAATTGATTCTAAAAGTTTTTGATTCAAATTTTCATCAGATCAAATGTTTATCAAATGTTTAATGCACAGAAGAATTTTAGAAATGATAATTAAGATTAAAGTTTTAAGAATGTTACCTAGTCTGCTTTGCTAGAACTACTTAAAATCACCTGTTCAAAAAAATGATACACCCTTTTCATTGGAGGAAATAAAAAGGCATTCAGGTTGTGTACGATGAGGATCCAATGAACACAGTTAATGAATCGAAGCTGGAACTGGTACAACTCAGTGATGATAACGCGACCCAACAGAATGACTTGAATGAAAGCGTCACGTGATTACTCTTGGATTGAAAACACCCTAGTCTACTTACATACTTTGCCAATTCATGTTCCTTTTTTCCATCGAGTTGGCGTTTTGATTAATTCCCGTCGTCCAAGGGGGAATTCGTCAAATTATGTATTACGGAATAATCGACTATCATGAGTCTTTAGAAACATATGATTTGCGGATTGTGCAAGTGGAGATAAATAGAAAGAAACGATTGAAGCATACGGCCTGTTTAATCAAGCTCGTAGAGTACAATGCCTTTTCAAACGTTTCACCACGCAACTTTGATTTGTCAATCTTGGGATTATTAAAATAGAGCTGTCGTTAACTCTTGTCAATCTCGACAATACATCCAAAGATTTTTTTTTCAAAAGCCCAGAAGTGGCGGAGGTAAATTGTGGGCGGATTTTTGTATTGATTTTCATTGTTCGACAAAGAAAAATGTTTGTACAAAAACTACCCGTCTGTTTCAAAACAAATGATTAGAAATACAATTTGTATCTTTTTCAAATTTCAATGGTGTTATGATTTTGATTCAGTTACACGTCTGGCTGAACTCGAATCTATATCACTAAATCGCTTCATATTTATTGAACAAATGAACACTGTCTGACTGAAGATAAACCGCCACTACTAGATTTTGTTTCCCGTTTATTTAGATGTATCTGAATGAAAGTAAACATTTCACGTCGAAAGACTGAAAAAATTGTATAATAAGATAAAATAAAGTTGTAGAAATGCTAACAATTGTGCTTGCAGGAGCGATGAGTGATAGTATAGTTTGTTGAAACGAAAATGGGCGGTCTCTTCTCCATTTGCACGATTCGTAGCCAGGATTCTTGTAATGTGTTCGCGAACTTTGTCAGTCTACGGGGATTTTACGTCGGACGAGGGAAGTTCTTGCGGGATTCAGCGCAGGAGCCATCGACGTGGCAACCAACAGATTGGAGCTTGCCGCCTTAATGCGAACCGGTGACAAGCCAAACAAATTTATAGGTCTCTTATCCGAAAGATACACGGGATTATCCCCTACCACTGCACGCGGTCGGATCGGGAGGTCGCACTGGGATCGCACATGGGGTGGAAGCTCTTGAGACAGAGCTTGAGAAATCGTAAAAACTTTATATAACTTTCCTTGACAGATATTCGAAGGCGGAAAATGGCGGATACAGTGCGAAATCTTCCGACGCTCTGTACACACCACTATAATCATAGACAAATCGTGACATCTTCGCCGACTTTTTTCGATCTCTTGTTTTTTCCATACTTTTTTTTCCATTCATCATTTTTCTGGATAAAAAAAATGTTCGCCGCATTTGATAGGGCTTCTTTCACTTTTTTTTTCTATTGTTTTGGAATAAGTCCGATCGTAATTTTCAATTCAGTTTGAAACCCCTCGGTGAACATCAGTCTCGCTTTTTCGTTGCATAAAAAGAAACTTCAACATGCGAATGAAACAGAATAACAACCCTAATTTCATCTGTTATGATACGCTGAAGAATTTCATCGTCGAGGATGCCGCGGGCGCCAGTTATTGTTGCCGCGCCTCCTCACTTGAATTACTCTTTGTTTTCATTCATAAATCTTAATGCACACTCCACGAAACTACTTAAAATCTTTTGTACTCGAATAATTAGACATTCGTTTTATGGTCGTGCTAAAATCAACATTCAATTAATCAACTAACAATAATTTTCAATCATTCTCGTTCAACAAAAACTAACAAATTTTTCACCTTATCTGACCGTTTTGTTAACTCGATGAAATAATCTTTTGAAAAACGAGATTCCGCAGAAAAATAATTCTACGTTATTGTAGCTCATGTAACCCGAGCCCATTTCACACATCGGGTCTGGAAACGTTGTCAACTTACAAGAATACATTAAATTTAACTGAAATTCAGCTTGTAAAATGTGGGGTCGTACAGACGAAAAATGTGAACTTAAAGTGACAGTCTGAGATGGCCAAGATCAGAGGGCAACGGAAGGGTCAATTTATTCTAATTCGGCTGTGAAGGATACAGCTTGTCCAACAGCTCGTAGCTACAATCTGACACCTCGACTGACTCCTTTTTCGGGTCGCAACGGCGTCGTAAATAGCTCTGCTGCGACCTTTTTATATCGATGCTTTTTATTTCGCGTTATGGCGCGATTGCAGACTTTTTTTGTTCCACGTTACCCCCAAAATAAATATGGTTACCCGACGGGTTTCGTCGAGGTTTATGCGAACGCGAAACCACCGAGACCAGGGGATAAATAAATATAAACGTCTGTTGCAAAAACAAAATAACTATTTTCATCGTGCGCGATCACGTCCAACGAGATATTATTTATATCACACAGATAAAGCAAAAACCAGACAATACAAAAATATCGCGACCTCTTTTCCTGTCCCGCTGTTTCGCTCTGTTGTTTGATTTATGAACAAATGAATTCAAGCGGAATGAAAATCGGGAAAAATAGCAGGCCGATGGTTAAAAAACAAACGTAATTTCGAGGGAGAAGTCTCGACGTTGGCGTTTTGTGCTGTAAGAAAATTGGCGGACGAGAAATATAAGTTGGCGAGCGAACTGACGGCAGACGGAAAATGGAGTCGAGAAAACGATCCCCCATGACTCTTTGACGACCACCAATGGTAGCACGCTTAAAGGACAGGCGCCGAGTGAAGAACAAACACAAGCGCAGACTGCAATTAACGCCCGGACTGTGCAAAGTCACGAAGAAACAAACAATTTGGACTAACGTTCGTTTTGCACCGGACGCGTAATTGCGTTGCTAAAAAAGTCGGGCTTTTTGACACTACTTTTTTGTAGGGTGTTGCTTTTTTTTTGTTATTATGGTCGAGGAAGAAACTAGAGGTTGCAGATAAAGGCGACGCGAAAATTGGTCGCAGTTCTCATTAGATAGTTAAACGCCTTTAAGCTGGATTTTAGTTTCAGATAAAAGTAAAATCCCAGAAGCATATAAACAGAGCGCAATCTTTTCACAAGGTGGCAGTACTAATTGCTCGGAAAGTGTAATGGCACAGAGGCACCTGATATAGACACATGTATATAACGCGAGGACGAGTCCCGTGTGGCTGCGCAATGCCCGGGTTTACCAACGTTTCAGGCTTCCGCCTGTATACGAGTTAATCGATGATAAATACCCGTGCGCGCGTATTTATACTGCAGTCTACTTGCATCCGGTTTCTACGAGCTTAATCGACATTGAAAACTATATCATCGAGTGTCTGCGAATTACTTCAACAATGTTCAAGTATGAATTATTTTACAAAAGTGTATACGTTGTTATGTTCGATTTTTTAATTGTGCGAAAATTTGTATGATGTAGGTGAAATATTTTTTTTTGAAATTGTTTAAAAATCAAAGAACTGAAATTAAAATAATGCATGAAATAATTATTTCATGTTAAAAACGAATTCGCTACCTTCAATCAATACTGTTGTAAGAAAACTTGTTTTCAATAACTCGAAATTCACTGTTTCTTAACTACTGAGAGATAGAATATTTTCATCCAGTGTTCGCTTCGAAAATTACAACATTTTTTTCGCATAAATTTACACTGACAAAAGGAAAACGCTATGAACTCGGCTGTACCTAACCTGCAAACATTTTTTATCATTGATGAATGGAATAGTAAACCGATTAATAAATTGTTAAAACTATTCAAAGAGCAATTCTTCGAAAATTACCTACATTCGACAATCGTCTGACTTCGCGAAAACACACTTCGAAAGTCTTACAGACAGTTGATAGTCAACTGACAGCATTCTGTAGCGAAAACGCCTAGGAAGTCCGAGGACTGTCGGTAGCAAAAGATGCACATTTAACAATAGTCATTCAAAATATAAAAATAGTTGATTAAGATACGTTTTCGATCATAACTAAATATAAATATTAAAACGTTTAAAGAGTGCACCAACAAAAAATATATTTCAAAGATAACGGAAACCTAACCTCAAAATGGAAGTCATGTTGATCTGTTTGCAAATTAGATGTTGCCGAATTTAACTAACTAGGTGCAGTAAAGCACGCCCGTTAGGCACGCTTATTCTGCAACATAACAATAAGTTAAATTAAAAGTTAAATTGGAAAAACTGTATGTAACAGTATGTAAAATGCAACTCACCATGTTCTGCTGCGCCTGCGCCACTCGTTCCACTGCGACTGCGTAGTCGATCGTGCCACGTGGTCTACTGCGGCTGCGCAGTCGACGACGCCATGAATTTGACACACTCACAAAATATAAAACTTTATCTCTTTCCACCGGCTACGTCTCCAATCGTTTCGGTGTGAGGAGCGTGGGAACTTTTTACATGTGTTGGTGCGCCGGTAGGAGCAACGATGGCGCTCGTGCGACCCGTCTGTTATTTGAGGTTATGTTTAGTGTGGAGGGGAGACGTCACCTGGCGAAAAGAGTTAATAAAACCTGATAGACCTCATGATATAAATGACTTCTGTTGAAATGACCTTAAACAACCTTATCGACAATACGAAATAACTGTAATTAAGGTTATCCATGCATTTTTTCTAATTTTTCAGGTTTTGATGTGTACGATAAACTCACTTATGATAACAATTCTATGATAGCATTGAAGCAGAACTAATGTACTTTTCGAGTTTAAAACCCTCCACTAATTTGAGGGTTGAATTAAAAAAAAGTGCATTCCCACTTTATAATTCGTACTCGGCAACAAATATTAACTTCGCAACAATAAAAATCATCTGGATTTTGATTCAAGCGCTTAACACTTAACATTCAAAATCAAATATCATTCGGCAATCATCGAGGTTTAAAAAATAAACTGCACTGTTGGGAAAGCTGACGCGAGGGGTGGAGGTTTATACTTTCAGTGGCTGAAACGGCCCATTTATTTTGATGATTTATATAACGCTTGAATTGGTAAATCTGTCAAAGAATGTTTTGAAAACATCAATACCATGAGAGCGAGCGAGGGCCGGGGGAGGGAGGAGACGTATCGACGGCACAAAAGCGCGCCGATGATTCGCTATCGCGAACTCGACAAAAACTAGCATCATCGTGTCGGATTATTCGACATCATCGACAGACAAACAGAGAGAACGGTTTGATTTAATTGTTTATTAAAAAATTGGCCGGATCAGCGACGCAGCGCACAATTTCGACTGCTATATCGAAACGGTGATTCGTATCCGCGTGTCAATTGAGGCGCCCAAATGTATTGTGCGGCGGGCTCGTTTGTGTGTCCGCGGGCCGTCACGCAAAACTCATTCGCGAAGAGTGCAAAGAGCGGTCGCGTGGCCAGAAGGGCTCTTCTAATTACCGATAATAGTCCGAAAAAGGGGGCCACTCGTCTCGGACAGGGACGCGCGAGCGAGATGAAACGCCAAAGAGCCCCTTCAGTTACACATTCTAAACAACAAAAACGTATTCGCCAGCGCCCCCGGGGCTATCCGCGCCACTATACTCGGTGTTCCATTCAAAGTGTTACAAGCTAATTTTTGAGGCGCTCTTTGTTTCTAATTGCTGAGTTTTGTTCCTTTGAAAATGAGAAAGGGGAGAGAAAAATGTGTGAAGAAATAAAAACTCACCAAATGCTATGATAAAAAAGGGACTTCTCGGTTAATGAAAAAGAGAGCCTCGCCGGGATATTCGTTTTTGCGCCGTCCTCCGCAAAGAAAATTGCGCCGTTGGAATAAAAAAAAAGATACCATTTTTCCGGCCGAGAGAAAAAAATTGAGCCCCCGATCGGTAATTGGGATACGAATTTTCGATGCTCGTAGAGAATGAGGCTTGTTTTTTTTTTTTTATTCATGCTGGACGACTTTTTGTCACCCGGTAGTTGGAGGGTGTATTTATGCATCTTCCTGTCCGGCAATCATTTACTGTGGCCGCAGGGCTGCTGGCTGACAATGCGCGAAGTTATTCATACGTTCGAGCTACTTTCGTCGCTGGCAGCAATAGGCTATCGCACTTCCGTCGCTCCATTTGGTCTCCAATTTCGAATCGTTATCTTCGATCAGGGCTTATTATTGAAACAACAATGCTCGACGCGTTAATTCTGCCGGTTTACGAGTTATCGCGCATAAATTCTGATAGTCGGCCGGTGGCCGTGCAATTGGACGCTCTTGCACCGCCAATTAGCGCGTTTATCATGAGTTGATCATCATATTTAGCCGACGACCGAATAATGAATAGAGTTGCGCACTAATGCTCGGGTAATTGATTAACGCGCAACAATTTCGCCGACTTGGCATCACGTTTGTATGTTAATTAAGGGATTGTCGGGCACATTTGCCGGGGCATGTTTGTGGATGGAAAGAAAAAAACGACGGGGAAAAAATGGCGAATGTATATGCGAGCGTATACGGTCGCGTAATAAAAGTATTGGCAAAGCGATCCGAATGAAATGAAAAGAGATGCAAATGCGGAGAAAAACGGATTAGGAACAAAACAGATTGTTATATCTGGAGCAGGGTGGCGGGACGCGGTACGTGTACTTTTGAGGCAACATACACGCGGCGAAGATGAGAAGAGGGTACCGAAAGAATAGTGTCATGTTTCCTGAGCTCGAGGGCTCACTAACGCGTATGCTTCATTTAAGCGAGACTGTTTGTCAGGACGTAATATTGGCACCATTAATTTTGCTTAACAACTACCACGACGACAGATACCGTCAAAATATCAACATAAATTGGGTTTACGATAAAATTTCGCGCTCATCGTAATTCATGGAATTAGAATCGCACGAAGAAATGATTATCACGGCAACTCGAACGAAATTCGTCACAATAAAATGCGAATTTGATTTTCACACAAAATAAGGTTAGAATTAACAACGCATTGAACATTTTTTCAGCCGTTGCTACTTTGAAGTAACATTTTTTGGAGGTTAACATAAAACAACTAAAATAGTATAGTTTTCTTCTTTTGTCATATTATTAATTTTCACAAGATAACCCCAAATTTGAAAAGTGATAGGTCTTCTGGAAATTTAAAAATGTCTGTCCAAAAATCTATCCAAAAAATCGTCACGAAATGTTTTTGACAGTTGTTGACATTCCTTTCTAGCAAATAACATTTTTTCTTAAGTACCAATAATTCAGATTAGAAAAAGATTGCAAAAATGACCAAATTTGAAATTGTAATGCGTGTCAAACGAATGTCATCCTAGAAAATAAAAATAAACTAAAGATAGTGTCTTTTCAAAAAGTGAATATCAATCAAGTAGTTAATCTCGACACCAGTCAGTCTCAAAAGCAGCAAAAAAAACAATAACCAAGCCTTACGGAATACAGCAAGGTCTGAAAAAAATGGTCCACCAATGGTCAAGGAATGCCGGACAATGGACCATCAGTTTTGCGTATGGCGCAATTAAGTGACACCGGGGAAAAGGTAGCAAAAAAGCAAATAAACAGAGTGACATTCGCAGCGATGATTGATGGAGGCCGTAGGCAGCGTTGCGGTGACGATTGTTGCTTGAAGCAGGACGGGGTGAAAGGACACCCCCGAATGGACCATTAAAAGGGCGAAAGAAGTCCCAGTAGAGATATTGTGGCGGATTTTATGCGACGGATGGATGCTGTTTCGGGACACGTCTATCGCGCTCGCGGTCTTGCTTCGGTGAGCCCACATGTCGTTGAAACGAGCTACCTACTCCCGCCCAAATGGTCCGTTTAGATAATATATTGTGGCACCCTAATAGAACCGGCCAAGTGGCCACCCCACAAAAAGCGACAATCACGTTTGCTATCGTGCCCGTCTCGTTCCAAATATTGATGTTTGTCATCGATTAGGGGGACAATGCAAGTAGCAGAAAATGTCTCGTAATTGAGCGAAAAGGATTGCGCCCGACAAATGTGCTTTGCATGTTCTTATCTTATTTAAAAGTCACTCCGATAAATGGGGTGCAGCTATCCGACTGGCAATGATTCTGATTCGCTCGGGCTTTTGTCTGAAGTGTGACAGGTCAATTATAAAACTCGATTTTTCCATGAAACTTATCCAATATTCTACTCTTTTTTTTTGAATATCATTTTTTTTTCGTCTTCAACATTTTGTACAAGTATATCTGACGTATGTAAATTCAAAAAGGCAGAAAAAAGAGAACTCAACCTCCGACTTATTACCAACCGTTTAATAATTCAACCTAATCCATGATCATCTCCAGCATAATAAACAGGGACAACGAAATAAAACGTTTATCGCGAAACTAAAGCCACATTTTGAAACGCGAGTCGGGAGGAATTGGCCGGGCTTTAATCTCAAGCTGCTCAAGAAACGCGAAACAAGTAAATCGACTTGTAATAAAACAATGATTAAGCTCGCCGAGATCGCAGCGATCCTTTCCGAGGGAATTGCTCTTGCGAAGTAAAAAAGAAGAAAAAAAGAGAGTCCGTCTGAAAAAAAGAAGCCAAAGCATTAACGTCGCGCATTATTTGTTCTCTGTCTCTGTCGTTGGTTGTTTCATTTTTGATTCGTGCCGGAAATAAAATTGCATTGGCCGGTATACCGTCAGCAACAAGCCATTATTTGGAACAGGGGCTCGGGAAAGCCATCTACCATAAACAGCGAGTGGGTTCTTTTCTTTTTATTTCGGCCGGTGGGTATATGGCTCCGTACGAGCTTTCAGTTTTGCGGCGCGTCGAAAAGTAGTACGCGCCTCGTAATCTGTCCAACACCCTTTGAAATAGCTGCGCGAAGCTTGCCCCCCGCGGATGACAACGAGCTCGTTTATTCTTGGAAAACGAAAAAGCGCGAATCGTTGACAGGAGCGGCGGAATCGATCGGGTTCCCTTTTTTCGCGTCAAAAAAGAAGCGACGAATTGGCGCCGGGGCTGCGGTAGTCGATGCTGTAGGTGAAAAAGAGTGGGGGGGACAGGGAGAGTCGACCGCAGAAAGAGGAGAGGAGGCAGCGCGTATTTGCAGCGCGACATCCGGCTAATCAGAAAATGTAGAAGCACGGGATACTAATAGAGAGTGAAAAGGCATCAAATAAACAAACAGTGGGCGCCTCTGGGTGGGCACGATGAGAGAGCCACCGAGACAAATTGAGTGCGGGTGAGGCGCACTGTTCAACCGAGAGTTCTGGATACTCGAACGGTGTCGAGGAAGGGGATCAGATAGGGCTATAAGGGTTGGGTGTAGGCGCCGCCCCGACTATTAGAGGGTTGTTTGCCCCCCACTCTGCATGACGCGCCAACGTGTGGGTATCCTCTCTTACATACGTGCATACCATGCGACTGTACAGCTTCTGAAACAGCACCATGATATCCACGCACTCGCAACCCGGAATTACTCCGCTTCGCAATCGTCGCCGATTTCCAGACCTGCGGATTATTTGCGCCCGTAAACACCCGGCTGACTTTATTAGTTTCGCACTTTCGCCTCTGCACTGCCGGATTGTATTCTAATAACCGATGGGTTGGGTACTGAAACTGAATTAAAATTAGCTTTAGAAAAATGGAACTAATCTTGTCTTGAGGAATTTCAAGGAATCGATCAAAGTATTTTATGCAAAACTGTTTGGTATAATTGTTAGGTGGAAAGTTAGATGCTAATTTGTGAGCCGATAATGGCACTCGGCTTTTGTGCATACGGACAGTATAAGTTTTCAAACAATGCTGATTCTATATTGTTTGAAATATAAGCTCGGTGTAGTACACCAAATACTTATTGTTACTGTTTTCCGCCACAACTTTACAAATCTGCTTTGCAGTAGTGTAACCGTAAACAAGTCCGACATTATGACCAGGAGTTGAAAAAGTCGAAACTGCAGGTTCAAAATTTATCGTGATTTTTTTTTCTGAACATGGCTGCTTTTATTGGTGGTACTTTAGATGTGAAATGTGTAAGTACGAAAATAACCCATCGCGATTGTGCGCGAGCTTTGATTTTACTCGGTTGAAAATTACTTTTTTAATAGTTTGTGCGCTGACGCTTTGTACATGCAGTTTAAAAGTCGCCATCGTTGGAGCTACAAAAAACGAGTTTCTTTTATAACGACATAATCCTATATCTCCTCGGCCATTGCTTCGTGCCACTGCTATTGTTATTGTAATTTCAAAGTACATTTTTTTGAGCGTAGCTGATGGTAGAGTAGGATTTTGAAATTTGTTCAAATCTTTTCAATCATCATACAAAGAACTTACTTGCATCGGAATTTTTTCATTCATTATTTTCGAACATTTTTTCGACCGATCTCAAAACCGAGTTCTTCAAAAAAAAACATTCACACAAAAAGTATAATCGCTCTAGCTCCGAAACGACATCCGTTTGCAGAGAGCAACAACGTTGGTACTTTCACGAGAAGCTTTTAATAGGTACCTCTTGCAGGTCGCAGCGTAAACGTGATCTACGTTAATGCACACATTACACAGCCTCGAACGGAGCTGCGGCTTTACGGCTGCCATCCGGGGTTATCGGGCTCTGTCGGTAAAGCAGCAGGGTGAAGCAATTGGACGGCTGTTGCGCATTACTTCAGGACAGAGACAACATCGGTATGCATTTCGCACGCTCAGACAGACGAATGGCGAAATGGTGTGGAAACGCTGAGAGCCCGCAAAACGAAAACAGCCTCGACGACAGCTCGTCTAAATGCTAATAGCTTTATCGACTCTGATTCAAAGTCGCTTTTCGATCTTGCCCGAGCAAAAAGCGCCGGTCCTCTTTGTTACACCGCTCACACTCACATTTGCGCGCGAATTTCATGTATATATTTGTGCGGGATATGAGCCTCGCCTTGCAAAAACATTCTGACATATCAGAACGCGAGCGAGACGGCGCAACGACTTTTCGCGTCAACTTTGAATGTTGCCCCTCGCACAGTACAAACTACGGAATGATACTTCGCTCAAGTTTTAATTAGATGCGGTCCGCTCGCGGTATTAATTTATGCCGGCAGGTTATTGGTGTCGATTTAATTCGTGCGCGAAATCTGATGAGGTCTCGGGATGGATTCTCGTTCTGTTCGCCGAGACTTGGCGCGAAAGGAAAAAGTTATAATCAAGTTGAAATTGAAACGGGTGAAATAAACATGCGCAACGAAACAAGTAACTTTAATTTGTCAGCGACATTTTTCATCAGAAAATTGAAAGCTGTTTTCCGCGTGATTTGAAATGTTTTGCGAATGATGTTTTTTTTTTTTTGATGTCAAAGAATGATCCAAGTCATCTGGAACATCCTCTCATCCTAGCGCGACTGACAAAGCATATTTTTGTACACACTTTAATGTACACTATTTGTTAAACGCGGGATATTAAAAAAACGCATTTTTATCTTCGTCTCAACATTTTGCAGAATCGAAGGAGAAACAAGAAAGTTCTTTGGCTGGAATGGAGTCTTGCATCCAGCGTGATTACACGGGGGTCCAAGTAAAGAGGGAATAAAGAGATGAAAGCGAGGAAAAGGAGCCCAGCTGAATAAGACGTCTCTGCCGCTGTTACACCACTACCGCTAAATGAAACCGCACGTGAAAACAACTGAAGCTAAAAGTTACTGCGTTGAATCGCATTTTTGACACCTTGCTCAATCATAAGAAAAACTCACATTAAACATGTCACAGATAACTTTTTGAAATAAAAAATTGTTGATCATTTTTTCAAAAAAACAATGAAATGAAACATGTGCTTTTTTCAAGCCAGACGAAAATTAATCCAAAATGAATGGGAGTATAATTTTTCGGTCACTTTTTGCTACGCCATTGACTTTTCAAATGGTCGCTGCGGATGCCGAATTTTTCAGGCTTCCTGGTCAAGGGAGGTTGGAAGAATTCGTGGCCGAAAATACTCTTATCGTAATACCACAGTAGGATTTACCTGTGCACTTTGTCCCTGAGCTAATAATAATACAATAAATAACCGGCTTCAATTACTTTTTAAGTTTGGATAAAACAAAGGGGAAAAAAGGGTTTAAAAAAATTTACAAAATCATTCAAGAAAGTATTAATTTCTCGTGTAAACTAAATGTCTGCGATATTTTATTCAAAAAAAACATCGAAAGCAGCAGTAGCGAAAATGCTGCAATTCAAAATTATCTGACGGATATCCAAGTCGAGAATCCATCGCCGGAAGGCAGAAGACTTCCCGGACGCAGAACATCGGGCTCCTTTTAATTCACATTTACTCTGAACGGCGTCATGTAATTAGTCGCTCACTTCAAGAACTTAATGTAAGGCAGTAAAGCCCCTGGTTTGCTTTCCTTGCGAATAAGCCTGTTACTTTCTACCCCGCTCTTCGCTTTTCTTCCCCAGTCTTCATTGTACCAGCGTCCCTTTTAATCGTGGCTGTCGTTGATCGTTTGTTGTTTAAGTTTATCACGCATCCCGGATTTATCGCTCATTAAAATCTTAACTCCTTTTTCAAACTAAAAACAACAAAAAACACTTTACTTAATTTTACCATCGCTACAACAATCATAAAATTCGACGATTGTTTGACTTCATTTTAACATGATAAACATGAATGAAATCAAACTTGCGATCATGAACGGCCAATTCACTGCTAATTAAGTCCCCATCGTTGGCATCGGAGTGTTTAGAATACCATTACAAGCTATTGTGCGAGGCTCAAAGAGCGCGCGAACCCAATCCCTCTCAGAAAACGCGAGAGAAAGAAAGACTGTACCGAGTTCTCGCAACAATCGTCCTTTATTTATCCCGACGAAATAATCCGTCGGCGCAGTCAAAAACCGTCGTGTTTTTTTTTCCAGCACAACAATCGGCGGGGCCCCGTGCAGACTAAAACGAAAAACGATTATGAAATAAGCGGGGCCGGTGTGTGCTAAGCGCTGGTTATTCGCGCGCCTGAAACCCAACACTGCGAGCGCATCGGCGCGAGTGCAATTATACAATGATTATGCTAACAGGCAACTAAAGAGGGCCGGACCCCTGGGCCCACCCCGCCGATTATAATAAGTTTATACCGAGAGACACCCGGGGCGAAAAACACTGCGATCGTTTTTCCTTCCAAGATACTCGGGTCAATTTAGCAGCCGCTTAAGAGATTTCGCAGACGCCGCGCGATCCCGTCCAACAATGGGTCAGTCTTGTCTTGCGGCCCGAAGATGAATCGAGGCCTCATTCTCGCATTTCCTTTTTTCTCCCGCCGTGCCGATGCGTAATAGTAGCCCGATCCGCATTTTACTTTGTGCTTTCGGCGCGTAAGAGGATTACCCTCGCGTACCGAGAAGGTAAGTGCCGAGAGTACGCCTCACTTTTCACGGGGGTCGCTATTGTTGCCTATTATCCGATGTGATTAGTCGATGATGCAGGTAAAGCTACCGCGGGGGGTCCCATTATGCCCGGTCCACTCGGCCGCGAACATCGCACATAATCGAGCCCCATCGGCTACCGTAACTACGTTTACTACTTTTTTTTTCGCCGCTCCTTCTCGAGCTCGTGCAACAGACATTCATACCGATTGTTTTGCCCTGCTGCCCGGTCGCAATTATATTCGCGATTTCACAATTACGGATCAAAACATCCGTGATCGCTTCATGAGAAACAGTTTTTTTAATTAACCCGGCTGCGTCCAATTATAAAAAAGGCCAATTAGAAAAAATTTTTGTTTCTTCATTTTTTGCGTGGGGTGCATGGTAGCGTAGTCACATTTCTTTTCAGGTAATTCTTTGAATTTATATTAACGGTGCACAACGGTTCTGTAATGTTCGCTAATTTGTTTGCAATTCCAGAAAAGTGAGAATAAAGAACCTGTGAAACATAATAAAGTATTTCAATTATGAACGGAAACAATGCAAGTTTTGTTTGCAGAGTAAAGATACGAAATAATTTTTAGTTACAAGAAATTTTTATCGCTAACAAAATACAGGGAATAATTAAAGTCTTATATTTGCACTCGAATGAAAGTTGAATTATTACTTTTGCGTGAATTTTTTGCAAGATGAAAATGATAGCGAGATCCCTGGTGGGTCAGCGAACAAACGCTGTTTTGCGAGGGAATATTTTAATTAGCCGAGGAGCATCGCTTTCCATTTCATGTTGCATTCAGAGCGGAAGAGCGAGCTTGTAAAAACGTTTGCCGTGTTTTTGATTTGCAGCGCCGTCGCGGCGATGCTGAATCGTAAATTACAGCTTAACCGATGCTCCATTTTGAGCGTCACAAATATTTATCAAACTTGCGCGACTGAGTGCGGTGGGTGAAGTCGGGTGAAATTTTCGCCGAGGATATGTTTCATTAAAACGGGCGGACAATTTGCCAGCGAGTTGGGTAGCGAGTCTCGGGATCATGGCTGTGTGACTGCTAATTCGAAACAGACTAATCAGCGGACGTAATGCAGCCGACGAGCAATCGGCAGTCGAGTGGAAAACTACGTAATCCAATTAGTAGCCAAACATCAAAGAGTCGGGTTTGTCGAGTCCTTTTCCGTCGAGTGCGCCACGCCCAGCAAAAGTTACTTGCCAAGGCGTTCGCTCTTGTCAATAAAGCACACACGACGCATACGTCGATCAACATTTTCTCCCGAGGAAATACGCTTATTGCTCTCAAACAATTTCTAACAAAACATTTTGTTCAATCCGTTTGCTCCATTTTTATTTAAATTTTCTTTTGCATTGCATTGCAAAATCTGATTTTGCAAAAAGTTATTAACAGCTGTTGAAATTGGTGTTTATTTTAGTTTGTAAAACAGTTGACTAAAATACTTGGTTGTGTCCGCTCGATATCCATCTGCTGTAGAAATAAAAGATTGAACAAAAGAATTTGCCTCGTATACAGAGTCACGGTTCCCTTCCGGTCGTCCTAGAGTAAGTCCGGATGAAAAAGATGTCAAAGGTGAAATTGCAAATAGATAATAAATAGATGACGGAAAGTGAGTTTATCTGAGACATGGAATTCGTTTGCAAATCGAATACGCATGCTGAAGCGGAGCTGTGGATTTGCCTTTTTTGTTGCCGGTTAGACGACACCGCTCGGGCGACAATCACGACGGCTTCATTTGACTAATGATTCGTGCTCGAACGAGCGCGCAGGAAAAGTTGACAGAGCCGTATAAAATCTGACAGTTCTGTGTAAACGTCGGCGGGTTTATACGCACGTACACACGGACGCGGAGGAGTCGGAGGGCTGACTCGAGTAGCGAAGCAAAGAGGAGAGAGCCGGTAGATTAGTCGGCTATATCGCTGGGCGGGGTGGCACGCCAGGGTGGATGGAGAGAATGAAACGGCCAGAGGGAGACGAGTGCGCGATCACGTAGGTGCGAGCGAGACGCGCGAAAGAGGGGCAGCTATAAAGGCTAATTGGTTAAAAGCTCACCACTGGCTGCAGGCTTAAATCAAGATCTTGGAGTGTTATAATGGATAAGTAACACGGCATGGCACGGGACGGGTGCGCCATCCTCGTTTGTTATGGTCGGTCTCCCTCGAGCGAGCGCGACCCCTCCCGTGCGGCGCGTCTTCGGCCGGGTTGGCCGCGGCTCAACTACCCCCGGCTCAGCTTTGGCATCGATCCGTGCGCGCGCCAATCGCGCACCATCGCCACTCGCAAACTCCACCCCCGGCCGACGGCACGTTGCCTCTCTGTCGGTCGAGCTGGCGGCCAACGTGGCTCCTCGTCTTCGGTTCATCCCCCTGCCAACCCACGAGTTGGCGTGTTTTCGGCGCGCCAAAGACAGGGCGATTCGCTCCAAGTGTGAGCTGTGGTTAGACGCGCCGTTTGCAACCCTTAGTGACGAGCCGGACCCGAATGACTGCACTCGGACGCTGACTTTTGCGCGCGCTTTCGGTCGTCTGCGAGTGACCACGTGAGAGTTCGGTTGTGAAAGAGTGCAGGACATGTGCAGGAGCCCCGAACCACGTCGGCCGTGATACAGCCATGTCCGGCGAAACCGAGATCGAAGTATCCGTCGTGTCCGAGGAAGACCTCGAGCTCGAGGGCTCCCGCGGCAGCTCCAACCCCGCCGACCTGCTCGACAAGTCCGCCAAGAACTGCAACTTGTTCGATGTGAGCAAAGCCGCGCTCAGACCTGCGTGCAACCCGCAGTACACCTCCTTCAGCATCTCCAGCATCCTCGGCCGACCGGAGTCGCCCACGGCCGAGCCCCCGGACAAACAGCAACGCTCGTCGCCCACCAAAATGCCACCCACGTGCGTCAGCCCGGCGCCCAGAAGCCTCTCGCCCAGACTCGGCGCCAGACACAACCATCTGCTCCCCATGGGCTGTCCCAACAATGCCACCAGTCCTCTGTCTGGCTTCGCGCCGACCGACGCCAACAACACCCTCATCGGCCACCAGGCGTCGGCCGACTTTGCTATGCTTTCTAGGTACGTTCACGCTTCTGATGTTTTTCCAATTGTCCAATCGCTCTCGCTCGTTCTGAGTCACGGCTCGCCTCTTTTTGTTCAGATCTTCTGACATGATTCTGAGATAACATTCAGACCCTTCTTCCGCTTTGGGATCACGAATTACAGTACTTTGTGCAACGAGGCGTAGATTGTTTGTATGAAAATTATAAACTGAATGTCGATTGTGAAGTTGTTGTCTTTTAAATCTATTGTATTGTCAAGTATTGTCCTTGTATGGACAAAATAGTATCAATTTATTGATGGTAAATCTTTTGAACTACAATTTTTAATGTTTTTAAATTTAGATAAAACAATCAGATAAGACAATCAGATAAAAAACATGGAAAAAAGCGGTTGGTAAAATCTTGAATTGAAATTGTTAATTTGTGTGTTGTTTAGTTGTTGCAATCATTATTTAGTTTAGAGTGATTGTGAAAATAATAAAAAAAAGTAGAGAGTGAAATTACAACGTCGTTTTCGACCGGCTTATCCAATGGAATGATTTTTTTTCAGTTCACTTGTCAACACAAACCGAAATATAAAATTGTTTTTGTAATGCGACCAGAAATCATTTACAAATAACCGCAACTTTTACCGTTGAAAATGGTTCGGAAAACAAATGCAGCATTTATCACAAAAGTGAAAATAAACATTGAAATGAATCGTTTTTTAAATAATTCATGTATTTCTCATCATTTTAAAAACCACTCTTTATCTAAATTCAAAATAAAACTAGAAAACGTTTCCATTTCAAACTCCAATCGAAAACTCGATCGAAAAATTCATGAACAAAAATTGTCGCAACAATTTCCGGTGCGAAAATGTTTGACAATGATTGTTTGCTCTCGCTTGAAAATTAATACGCGCAATCATTTTCGAAAGAGGGACAATATTGAAAA
>JAGTPF010000021.1:0-20001 GCA_020615435.1 Telenomus remus | reverse complement strand
GCCTTGACGCGATGCTTTTTCGTATATTATACTCGTATTTTCCTTTGCTCGACTGTCTCTCCAAAGCGAGCGAGATCTATTTTCAATTTTTCAAGTGCTTTAATGCCACACGCTAAGGAGCTTTATGCGTACGGCATGATTCAGCCTCTCTCTCTCTCTCGTTCTTTTGGTTATCGCGAAACGTCATTGTGTAAGACTGCAACAAACGAGTTTTGACAAATCAATTTCGCATCAGTTGAGAGCGTTTACCATCGTCGAATATACATCAAGCCAATTTGCAACGACAGATGATGTACGAAATGGCAAAAATGATTTCATATTCTCGCTCCTGATTAATCAATGTCGTCGTTTCAATTGATTTCGTTCGCTTTCTCTGTCGGATCGAGACTTCCACGCTCATTGTGAATTAATTGAGTCGTGATTTGTCCATAATCGCATTTATCAACGGCAACAGTTTGAGCACCGCGCCAACAAACGAATGTAATCGCGTAATTTCTACAAATCATCTCGCATTAAACGATACAATTCAAACGCTAGAATAATGTCGGATTTATTAATTCGCTTATGTACCCGTCCAGTATCTCTCTGGTTCGGAATGTTTGTCAATCGCTAGTTGTGCATTACCAATTGAATTATCGTGTGTTGTTTCCGCCCCGTTGTAATTCGCTCGCTGTCAAATTAAAGGAGCGGACAAATTATGATTACCGTGCTTCGGGTGGGTGGCGAGAGAGCCTGTCGGTCTCATTGTTCGTTCTCATAATTCCGCTGATGTAATTGTCGAAAAAGTCTGGCGTTGTAAAGGCCGACCGATTTCTTTTATCATCTCTTTTCACGGAAACACGACATTTTTGCGCGCTGAAAGAAAATGACTTGGCTCATGATGAAAGGAGGCCAAACACACATAATTATACAGGCACAATTGGTGAAAAAAGCATTGGAATAACGCGGCTTTATCAAAAGTCCCGGTCGTAGAAAATGGACCATTGGAGGGAGCATCGGCCGATGACGATTGTGACGAATTGTTCGTTAAAAGTATATAAGAGCGAGGGTTGCCGTGCCAACCGTTTGATCAAGGGGACGAACTGTTGAGAAAACCGCGCCAAGTAACTGGGGTGAAGACTGAATTACGTGCGCTAATTTGTTACTTGCGGGGGAATGGAAAGCGAAATTTGGATCTCCGATCGGACGAAAAATTCAGCATTGATTTGTCAAACACACTCTCTCGGCGGCGTGAAACTGGGTCACCAAACTCGCTCGAATCAAAGCGAAGCTATTTTGAATGATTAACGAGGCAATACATTTTTAAATTTTCTCCAATAAGACATTCTCTATCGGAAGAATAATTTCCTCTTTTTTGCGCTGTTTTTTATTCGTTCAATGAAAAGTTAAATTCGCTATTTTGCTTTCGCAAAAAGAGTTGCGAAACCAAATTGAAATATTGTTGATCCAAATCTTTCGTTCAAACATTTTCGTCGCTATTCATGCGAAAATTAAAGTTCAACAAAACGACGAGAAAAGACCTGTTTTTTGTGTAACGAAAATCTTGTCGGACGAATCTTCTATCGAGTTTGTGGGGAACATTCAAAGGGCATAATAAGTCGCGTTGACGTCAGCAAAAGCAACGGAAAACCGGAGCGCGCAAGAAACATCGGCAAGCCGCGAGCTGTGCAACTGACCCTTAAATTTTCGCAAACCAAGTGCAGCTGAAAAGCGGAGCAGTGTGTTTCGACCCGAGTATCGGATGCGAATAACTAAGTAGGGCGAAAAACGATAAAGCTTAGCAAAGCTTTTCTTCGGCGCTGATCTGTTTCTTGTTTCTCAATGCTGCCTCTGAACACCGCGAAGATGCTTCTCCTTGCGAAAAACATCCCTCGTTGCCCTATCTCATCGACTCCAAAATTTTCTATTCAAATCCACCATTTCTCAAAACGGCTTTCAAGAAAACAACCTCGCTGATGAAGCAATGCGGTTGCACCATTCACAATCCCATAAATTAACCGAGATTTCCCTCTCAATTCATCGGATTAAAACAAAAATGCGTGTACATTAGTTTTTATCTTCAAAAAAAAGAGAAAAAAAACTACCGTCACTTTTTTTCTGCCAGCAGCACTTTGCGGACTTTCTTTTTCTAGTTTTCATTTAAAATTCATGCCGGCGACTAATTCAACAAAAATTCAGGCGCAATAATAGCGCACATTCACGAGAGGAGCCGTGTAATTAGACGGGTCTTGAATTTTTTTCTCTTCGGATTAATTCATCTAGGCCCGGGCGTCTGAAATTGCCCCATGGCATTGTCCTGTTGAGAGGCCAAATTTTTGGCCGCAATAAAAGCAAAAATGGCTTTCATTAGCGAACTGGAGGTGCGCCCGAAAACACAATTATTTGGAACAAAATTTTTGCGCATGCAAATCCGAGTGGAAAAGTGTATTGCGGTGCAGATTGTTCGATGCATACGAAGCGGTAAATGCAGCTCCATTTCTGTTACGCCGCTGTATAGATAACGTTTCATAAAGCCAGCTCGTTGTTTGGCGCACATGTGAACGAGGCGGCAAGATGAAAGAGTCGACGCGGTGGAGGGGCGCTTAAGCATCCCTAGTAGCTAATGTAATTAAACGGCTCACGACTGGTCCCGGCTGCGAACCCCCTCGATCCACCTTTTGCAACGGCTCAAGCTAATGTGCCGGGCTAAAAAACGTACGCTCCGCAGTATCTCGGCGCGCGTTTTGTTGCGATCCACGTGTGTTGACTCGGGGCAAAGGATGCGCCCCATATTTGCACATGTAATTGCATTTTTAAGCAGACGACCCGACGGATTGATATGTTTGCGAACCGATTATGCGCAACAACAGCGCGCATAAAAGATCACCGACGAGACTGTCCCCTGATATAATCCTCGATGGCTGTATTATTCGGTTATTAGATGTGCGCGTGGTTTTTACACCGTTTGATGTGTTCGATCACGTTGGAGAATGCGGATTCCATTTTTGTCCGCGTTTTTTCTTCCACCCGTATTATTTTCATCCCGCATTTCCACAAGAGTTTCAGAATTTAATTGAAAAACGATATTGGATTATTGAACGAGCTGTTTTTTGTCGCCTGTTGGCACGTTGGGCTTCGAATAATTCAGTCCCGGAAACAAGGTTAAGGTTATTTGCAAAGTATGCGTTTGTGTGTTTAACGGAAAAAGATGAATTTGATTGACGATAAAAATCATGCGAATTATATGACAAAAAAGAAAGAATACCGGCGGCCAAAGGAATTTGAATAATTTTTCGACGAGCCAACACACAAAGGGGTTGAAAAGCGCAGCGTAAATGCGTTTCCAGAATTATTCAATTCAAGTCAGATTTTGTTATGCACAGTAACTACGGCTTTGCGGTGGCATAACAGGCATAAACATCGTATATTAGGGGCAAATGATAAAACGGCGGCAGAGAGCGGATGCCTTCACAAACAGCTTACCAAAGTTATAACTTTGTATAGTTTATCGTCCAAGGGTCGAAAATAACGCGTTCGGCTCAAATTAACAAAACTTGCAACAGCTTTTAATAGTTTTTCGCACACCCTTTGACATCATAATCAATGGATTTTGCTTGCCTTTCAACCATTGGAAAAAACCCGGTTTTCATTCACTGTTTAACCAATAAAACAAAACAAAAAATAACAAAGAAAAAATCGATTCACTGGAATGGAATGCAATTTCTACTTAATATGAGATGAAAAAACTGTTGATTGTGTTTCATTTGATTCGTATAAAATGAGTTTGTAATGCCGCAGGGATGCACGTGCCGTAGAGTCACTTGTATTTCAAGTACCTATAGAAATTGGCTACTTATTCCAACAAAACGTGTAGGGTAACGTATGGTATTTTAAGATTCATTTAGTTTTCTATTAGTCGATTCTTTTTCGAGAACCACTTTGCAACGAGCTCAATCCACAGTCATAGTTGGCCATTATGAATCAACTTGAAACAAAATTGAAGACGATTTCTTTTGTTACCTCCATCTCGATGCTGAAAATTAAGGCGATTGATTCAAATCAATACCGATTGATGTGGGCCAAAATTTAATTGGCAAAGTCCGATTATTATTTCATTGTGAAACTTCAAGTTCAATTCATTTGATGATGAAATTAAATAATTCAAACAAAAAGCTTTCAATTTTTTAGCATACGAGTGACAATTCAAACTCGCACAGTCCATATTTCAGCTCTCGGAGCGGCTGTATTTGAACGAAACAACTATACACTGTCCTTGAAATCACATTTTTTCGTTCTCGCAGTTCATCCTGCCGAAACAGTATCATTAATCACCGTCTTTTTTTTTTGCCACAGTGACGCGTGAATGAATCCACGGCAACGTGTGTAAAATCGTTGGGGATGCAAAACGCAAGCTCGCTCGCGAGGTTCGCGCGGATCGTTAAATTTCGCATTTTAATTGCGATCCACGCGATCGTTTCATATCGTAATTGATGCCGTAGGGAGCGTCCGTGTAAAAGGCGCTTTTGAGAGCGTGTGTGTGCGCCGGCATAGCGTACATCGTCATTATGAACACACACGTTGTCCCCCGGTTGTCAACCCCATTTCTCCTTCTAGTCGGGGCTTTGATATCTTTATGTCTGTCTAAATGAATTGTCCGCATTCACAATCGAACTTTTACAGTCAAAATAAATATTTTCACTCAGTTAACCTTTGACAATGCTCTTCCCTCCAGTTGTAACCGACAATTTCTCCTCTAATTCTCTTTCGCTGTATTTTTTGTCGAGCGAGTCTTCCTTTTTTTGTCATCTCTTTTCTGTTTTCCCTCTTTTTTCTATCTTCTCTTTATGTTTAGCCTGACAACACGAGAGCAAAGTGAAGAACAAAAATCCTACAGGGTTTCAAATGCCTCGCGGCTGGACGACCGCATTTGCTAATGCGTGGATAATTCAGTCGTGATGAGGCGTATTTGTGAAACTTCACAGAGAGGGGGACACAAGAAAATTAAAAGGGAAAACGCTCCACTGAACTCGAACATGGCGTTTTTAATTTTGGATGAACATGCAAGTTGATTTCGTATTTAGTTTTGTGAGCGCAATCTTTGTTTTGGCATTCTTTTAAAACGAGAGTACGTTTGAGAAGATTGTTTGTTTAGATTGTACTTGATAGTTATCTTTATGTCGGGGAAATAAATAACGACTTAACAAAAATAAACGACTGATAAATAAACATCACCTTGGAGTGAACCTCGATATGCATTATTAAGTTGATCGAAAAATTCTCTTCGTCGTAGAAGAAGAATATCGTACGGCATTTTCGCTAAAAAAATAGGGGAACGTTCCCTAGAGAGACTCATGAAAAAAAGATATAATTTCTTTAATTCGTTTAGAAAGTATTATCATAAATAATTAGCTTTCCGAAAATTAACTGTCTGGAAGAGAAAAAAACAGATACAGTAATCAAATTCTCAGTAGTTAATTGAGTAGTGTTTAATAAAATTTGCAGTATTATAAAACTAAAAGAGTTTCTCTTAAAACTTTATGAAACACAAAAATGGGAGTTGGAGTTAGTGGATTAAAATCATAATTACGAATAAACTTGACATGTTAATGTCATTACCTCAAGTTTTCATTTTGTAAACAATTTTGAACGAGATTCAGTATAGTAACGCCATCGAAACATGGAACGGTAAAGTAGTTTTTGCGAGGCGAGTCGATCGAAGTAGACATCTACTTGATCTGCATTAGTTTTCAAAAAGATAGACTGATTAGTTTTCAAAACTTCGACTCTAAATATTTTTTCAAAGAGATCATCAACGTCAGAGGTTGTACCCCATAATCAACTTTTAAATAACTAAATTTCATTCTAAACACAGAAGGATTACTGATAGTATATTATCATATTGCAATATTATGAATGTTTTAATTATGTCTCATCCAAACTTCTCATTTGAATCTCTCCGACCGCAAGTTATGTTCGAATTAATGCAGGTTTTGCGAAATTACTTATTTAATCGATATTTAGATAGTCGAATTTCAACTAAATCGGTTGTATTGGAAAAGTTAAAACAAAATTTGTAGAAATGACGTCACTGGTACCGACACACAGGTTCCGATAAATTAGAAGTATAAAATAAACATGACATGCAAAGCTGAGTTCAACACAGTTTCCTCGTGTTATGTGAGTCGAAATTCCAATTTAAAATAGTTTAATCCGTCATAAAGTGTTCTAATTCAAATATGTAGTGCATGTAAATTGAAAACAGATCACATTCCAGAATAACAATACAAACGTTGCGTTAGTTATTCAGTTATTACTGACTGTACAAACAGCATTTGACAGATAGATTTTAAACGAAATCGAAAATTCCTCTGAACATCATACGTTTCCAAATAATAATCCCCTTGATGAACATAATAAGCAACAAACAAGCTGAATCGCTTTATACAATTATAGTCCATTATTTATAATTGCAAGTTTTTTTTACTTCCGCGTTAAATCGCTGCTTAAGATTAATCGAAACTTTTGCGAACTGACCTTTTTCTTTATTCATAGTCATAAAAACATTCAATCAGAATAACGGACTCTACAGTAAAGAAAAGCCAATCGGATTATTTATTATCGCCACAATCTGTTGATTAATCTTTGATTAACCAGAAATCTCATCACGAAACACGTCATAAACTTTGAATGCAAGGATAGCAAAGCCCCATCCAATCGATATTTTCCATTTAATCAAATTATTTCTACGGAAAAAAATTTGGCAGTAGAAGTGTGATTACAACTTACTCCTTTGCCAATGACTCTGTAAAACCGATAATAACATCGAATCAAAATAATTTGCTCAAAACCACAAACTTGCAACCACAGGAAAAGTTCGACAGCTTTTTTGAATTCTTTTTTTCGCTAATTGATAATCAACGATTAATTATACTACATGCTGAAAAATAGCCCACTTATTTCAATTCAAATGGACTGATGAGAACAAAAAAAGAAATAATTTTCGTAATTTGACAAAGGAAAACTTGCGGACAGTTGAAAAAACCGACTGTTTAATAAAAGTTACGAGCCAGCTGTTGAGAAAAATTGTTTGATCATACAAAATTGAAAACATTATTATCGCGCGAGCTTAATATCAATGATAGATTGTTCAACGCGTCGTCGGTTTACAACAGTGAAATTAATATCACAAGCGCATCAGCCAATGAAGTGGAAATCAAACTGTAAACTTGCATACGCCTCTGAGAACGAGCGCACTCAGCGAACAGCGGAACTGATAACGTCAGTTACGTAAGTTTGGAGCATTTTTAAAATCACTGAACGCGAAGACAGAACGAAGAATCGAACGGCTGATAAAACCGATACAACTTTTTTATCTCACGCAAAAAATATACATGGGCAAAAGGATTACTCTTACATTGCAAATTTATTGCTTTGAAATGCACAGTGTTTCGCGTTTATCAAGCGCAGAAAACCAGAGAGGACTTCAAACGAACGAAAAATAACACATTTTTTCAATCCCTAAAAAAATCAAATTTTCATGTTGAAAACAATTTTGTTACAAATAATCTCATTTGTTTCTGTTTGAATGACTTTTTTGTGTTTGACCGAGTCAAAAAACGAAATTGATTTGATATCAGAGAAAATCGAACCCGCGTTTTGTTTCGCTATGAAAAGGTGCACAAGCTAAGCCTTTTGATAAAGAATGAAAGAGCAGCGAAAAAAAAGGTAATATTCCAACTGTGTAAATCAATTTTCGCGATGTATTTTGGTTGGAATCGTTGTAAATGGCGTGCATCGAGCGGGCCTTGTTCGAATCCTGTTTTGTGTACGGCTGACGCTTTTAACCTGTGACTTCTAATAATAATAGAGAGTGCGCCAGTGAAACTATTGATTTTAACGGTGAATGGAAAAATTTAGAACGCCAATTCAACGGTAAATGAAATCACGAAAAATACAATACCATAATCGTTTTCATTTATCATTCGAGTCCTTTACAGGACCGCGTGCGTGCGAAAGCTGCCGCCGAGAGCTTATATTTGGTCAAACATATTTCGGGATGCATTCATTAACCCGCTGTTTTTTAATTAAATTCGTCCGCTCAGAGCTACATAAAACTTCTCGTTATCTTTGATATCTTTCGCATTTCGCAATTCAACTTTGTTGCTATTTTTACTGGAATGTTTAAATCGTTCCATTTTCGGATGGCCGCGTCAAATAATAAACCATTACGGCCCGATTACGTAACAGAGCAAAAAGATAAAGCAATAATCACGCAAAACTCGAGCCTCCTTCGGTAATGTGATTGAGCTCCAAAGTTAAATACTTGCGTAATCGTTCGTCAATTGGTTCGGCCTATTGTAATTTTCCTGTCAATCGTAAACATGTCGGTGCGTTATTTTTGACACGAGAAGCAGCAGACGTTGCAAATGTGTAAACCGACTTACAAAAACGTGCATGCAAATTCATCTCTTGTCAGTTTTCCCACGTCTTTGATCCAAACTTGCACGCCTGCAGTTCAATTCGGCCCCGGATAAACAACAATATTACAACCGGAAAGTTCAGTTCTCAAAAGCAAGGTTTTTCGTTTATGGGAAACGATTGTTCATCTTCGGATTGCAGTTATTTTTACTTTTATGATGGCGGAACCTTGAGACGGTACTAAACTGAAAAGTTAACGTGACATCTTAATTTTTAAACAGGTGAGTTAAATGAATGTAAAACAATATTTTATCTCTTTTTCAATTACCTTTTCCATCAGAAACCGAACAATGTTTTTCCTTTATAAATGTTCAAAACAAAATTTGTTTTAGTTGTTAGAAATAAAAATGTCAATTAGGAGTAGCAATTTTGTTCCGTAATTAAAAATCAATTATCTTGAGCAAACTTCGTTTCTGAAACGTCAAACATTTAATTACCAAATGGTATTTACATTTCTTGTTAGTCACAAAAAAACAAATCCGGACTGACGAATCAATTTCAAAATCGACTGATTCGCGACAAAAGATTAGATTATCATTTTGGTATGAGAAAACAAGTGCAATGACAGGAAACGGTTAATTGCTAGGCTACGATGTTTTTCTTCAGCTGCAAGGCTGTGCTAGACTGCGCTAAACTGTTTTGGTCGAACTTGATATGCAGTCATCGTCGGTGCTGTAAATTTTACTGCTATTTCACACGAATGTATGCCTATGCACGCTCACGTAAGACCATAAGGTCGAACACATTTCACGATTCCATAAACATAAATCGCATCGAACTAATGTTTCACATCAAACAAAAAACATTGATTTCTATATCCTCTCAAACTTCTAGTGTCACTGCAAAAGTGAAACTCAATTTTGTAGACCACATTTTCCGATTTAACATTCAGCATCCTTGATGTTATATAAATTTTTTTCGACGCGACAATTTTGAGCGAATATTTTCGCACTTCCTCGTACAATTATACCCAGGTAAAAAGAAATATATAACGTCATATATGAACGTTATCGTTATTTTTTATCTTGAAATTTCATACATTGTTTCAATTCTCAGACATGACAAATCCAAGTAACTGTTCATCGAGTGACGATAAATCCGATTTTAATTAGTTTGTGAATCAGAGTAAAACAGTTGTAGAGTACAAATTTCGATTGGTCGATAAATATTTTCATTATTGTCGCTCAATGACGCACAAGATCAAGCGAAAAGTTGAGGATTCGAAAAATTATCAAGTGCGAGACAAGAAACGATGATTTTCCGAGCAATTATGACGCTCGTTCATGACACAATTTGAAGTCGATGAATCTTCGCGATAGCACTTATACAGCATGCGTAAAACATAATCTTGGTCTATGAACGTGCGAGTACGTAAATTATAACGCACCATAATCGTCCATAACAATATGACGTGCGATGAGGTACACGAGGTCGTTGGTTGCTGAGTAATACTCGCGCATCGTCAACCGTGACAATTTAATATTTACAATCTTTCAATTAGTTTTGCGATTTGAATTGGAATAGCTGCAAGAAACTGCGCGCACTTTCTTTAATTCTGTTTGAAAACAGAGCTCGTGATTAGTACAATCGCACCTCGCAAATGAAACCTTTAGGTTATTATTCAAATTACATTTTCAGTGCGCCATGCATATGCATTTTCGCTCTCCTCGTCAGTAATATAATTCACCGTGCCAAAGTTAGAGAAACGTATTTGTAAAACACGCTCGTGAATTCGCGTGTCTTCTTTCCTATCGTTATCTTGATGAGTTTATAACTTTCAACAAAATCGTGTCGAAAGAACTGAAAGTGATCTCGCTGAACCAGAAAAGTGCGGAATAATTTTTAAAAAAATGAAACTCAATACATATTTACTCGCAACTCGCAGAATAACTCCTCTGTTAGTCAAGCAAAGACAAATATTGTGACAGAAAATTCTTCTCAGACAAGATTTGATCAAAAAAACATATTCACCGCTAAATAACGAGATAAAAGGAGTTTTGATCTGGAAAATGAAATGCAAAAGTTGCGACCTGATTTGAAAACTTGGATTCTCATGATTAAACATTACGAAAGCTGATAGCAATCGATAACGATATGGAAAAAAGTAAGCGGAAACAGCATTGTCAAGTTGATAGGCGGTATTATGCAAGCGGCGTAAGATGCAAAGCGAGTGATATAAACGGCGATCAATAATACGTTACAAGTTGGAAGGGCATTGCGTTAACTCATCGGACGGCCGAAATTAGGTATGGGTGCATGTATAATGCTCATCGCCGAGGCACAGCGTTATGTCATAATTACTGGTAATGTAATGTCAACCATGCGTGGCATTAAGTAAACGATGAGAATGTGCGCTCACAGGTGCAGCCGCAGGTCTGTTCGTGCACACAAACTCCAAGCAGCTCGCTCACAAATTAGTCTGCTCCATTTCATAACTATATTACATCAGTTCCAGTGATCATGACCGCTAGTAACGTGATCCACCACCAAAATTCAAATTTAACGCTCTGACAAACTGGCCAAATTTAATACACTGTCGCAAAAATTACTAACCTAGTTTTATCTCGATTGGCAAAATTGCAACGAGTTCATTTTGACCGGACAGAATGGAACAGGATTTTATTTATGAATATCAACTATAATCAATCGATAACGCAATCAAGATGATGAATGGACCGAGTTGAAACTTTTTTTCATTGTAAAAATGTGATTCGACAACATGTTATTACTTTTACGTGAGAGATACACAATTTATTACCCCGGAGCAATAAATTTTTAGATTATACTTTATAACGAATGGTATGCTGAAAATGAAACGAGGCTAATTTATAGTTTAATTAGATTTTATACCAGTTCGAATCGAAACAAATAATGGCTTCTTGGTGAAGATTCGTCGGGACTTTCAACCTCCAAAACGCGACAGAAATTAAAAGATCCTGCTATCCTTGGATCGAGGTAAAAAAGTTTACATTTCGTAACTCATATTTTTATTGGTCAAAAGAGTTTTGGCCGTCAAGATTCATTTTTTCATAAGCTACAATGTTACGGAATTCAAGAACAAACTGTGTATTTTAATGTTTAAAACAAATATTTAAAAAAAGACTCTTTCTTAGTACTGAAATCATTTATCATCGGGATGGTGCCAGAGTTATCATCTAACTTGCAATTTTTATGTCGCGAGCAACTTATTGCAAGAACGTGCGAGAGATAATTTTCATTTCAATTTCTCAGATGAATTTTATCAATTATTCTTGCAGATATCGTCCCAAGTGGAGGTAATCATAATTAAACAACCGAACTAAAATTAAAGTTAAAACGATTAATTTTAATTTTGCAAATCAGATCGTTGATCTTGACCCAAACACCTCTGTCCTAGTTGAGATTCAGTTTTAATTATTTTTACAGTATAAATTGTTTTAATGTCTAAACGTAATTATTTGTCAGATGAGACACGTGACTGAAATGATAATCACGAGCTGCGAACTCAAACTTGAACCATCAGCAGACAGTAGAAAGTGGTCTGAAAAATAACACTCGCAACGAACTGTAACAAGCATTTAACCGGTTGCAGAAAGAAAACTGTGAAAGTTTATTACACGCACTGAGTCCTGTCTCTGTATCATTTTCCAAGCCTTGTTAAATAAGTAACGTTTCTTTGTTTGAAAAAAATGGACATAAAAATTAATTATTTTTCTAAATGTGATAAAGTTGAGTGAAGTTATGTCACCGTGGGCATACACGCGTGCGCGGATAAACGATATCTCCTATCTCGGACATTTTTTTCATCGTCCAAATTGTTTTTAACATTTGCAATGTATTTTTCCTCGGTGCGATTTCATTATCGCCTCAAATCTCAAAATTAGAAACCCGCTTTTTGTACAAATTCTTTTTTTAAACTTATCACTAACGGATACACCGATAGGATCCGATCGAGTGCGTAAATTCTTAATGAACCTTCGTCATCAATGGAAAATGGTTTTGATGTAATTTCACGTACGGCGTATTCGTCGTCAATTAATCAATTAACAAGTCAATCGCTTAGACAAAGACGGACAAAAGTCAAGTACGTTGACGGATCGCAAGGTGTTTACAAATAGACGCGACATTGTTCGCCGAAACAATGATTGCGTTCTGCGCGTGTGCTTCAAACGTTTGTCCCCGTCGCATGTTCCGCGTGCATTATTCAAATGCAATTAGCTTCCCAAGATTTCCGGAGCAGCGACGATAAAGCCTACGATCGACATACTTGATTTATATTTAATAAGTGCTGCAGGCGGCGTCTAATCAGCCGACATTTCTGCGCACGGTTATCGCCTGCTTTCATATGCAACAAATTGCGCATCTCCGTTATTTAAAAATCCTCCTGTCAAATATAAGCTTCGCAACAAAATTTCATTCCGATCGCGCGGCTTATCAATGCGAATTGTTCGGTCGATCTTGCGCTCGTAATTACGGCCAATTATGTTTGTGTCACAAAGCTGTTACAATAACGTTTAATCGAGATAAGTCCGTGACGGCGATTGACCGTGTTTTGATGTTTATGAAATTAAGCATACGCAGAGCAAGATAAATAAAACATTCGCAACTTTTTTCGCCATTTTTTGTACGATCAAACTGTTGGCATTGTTAGAAAAGTTGCAATCAAATCTTGCATCCACTTGTATTGATACAGTGGATTAAGTAACACAGTAGCTCAAGTATGCTTCATTATCTATGGACATTTTTTCGCGATATTAAATGATTGTCTTCAAATTTTTATACAAAATTTTTGCCACTGCATTTATGTAATATTTAAACTACTAGATGAATTACAACTTCACATGAATTATTTGCCATTTTTGATGTGAACGGAAAAAATGTTCGAGTCACGTTTCATCTCACTGTCATTCTCAAAATAACTGATTTTAAATAACAATTACTAAAAACTATTTATAGCTTTAAACAACTCGTGATATCTTGCTCGAAGAGAACAGTTTCCAATTTTGAAAATCCTTTTTAAAGGCTACTCGTTGTTGAATGTTCAGAAAGAAAAACATGGCGAAAACGAATGATGAGAATTAATTATCTCGTGTAAGTTTAGCGGAGAGAATTTAATAATCAGCGAGCACATTAACGTGTAAACACATTAAAGCATCCCTTTTGAGTTAGCCCGGGTAAATAAACGCGCGCGTTTCTGCTTGAAGACAACAGATGCGTCGGAAAACACGAAAGCTCGTGGCGGCGGACCGGTGATGAGATAGCACCTGGCATTATCATAAAGTTGCAAGAGGCACAATGATAACAAGCTTAGGATAACATGTGCCTTCGGGAACTCGGCGAACTGCTTGCGGTAGTCCCTCATTTTCCCACCAAGTCTCGCGCGCCCGCGGGGAGGGATCGGCCGTAGAGCATCGAGTTTTAAAAGCCTTCGTGGCTCATGCTCTCGAACCAGTACTTGTGGAAACGGCGCAGCAATCTTGGAAAACAAACACAAAATATTTGTTGCAGCAAAACACCCTAACGTGCAAACAAATCACGGTACGACTCGCCGACCTATTTTGCTTTAATCATTCTCATTTCTGCGCCATCTTTGCGCCCCCGCAGTGACACCCCTTAGTTTCAACGTTAAGTGAATAAGTGCGGCAAAGTTGAAATTTCGGTTGCAAACTAATGAGAAAAGGAGTTGATTATATCAATCCGGCTTGAGAGCAGTTGATTCAAGTTCTCGAGAGTGAGGATACAATGGATATGACGCGGCGGGTAATGCGAAGCTCGCACGGGCCAATATGGGATGTATGTTTCGAGTTTGCCGAGAGAAATTCGAGATTCGTGCTGTAAAGCCCGATTTTATCCGAGACTTAAGTGCGCGCGCGGAGTTTGCCGCACTTACGCCAGCGGTAACTTATCATCCCTCGAACTTTTAAGATATCGTTCGATTCAACTTCTGATTCCGCTTCTCCGAAATTGAGCTCAATTATTACCCGAGTAAAACAATTATCAAACTACGGACTAAAGCTTGTTTAAAACTTCTGCACAAATGAAAATCGCGCGATAATTGAACCTTGCTGATGAAGTACATTTTTTAGTTCCGGTACATGCATTTCCATCAGAGCGAGTGCACATTTGTCGCGTATTGTCATCGTATTATATTATCAAGGTTTTTGGTCACGTATCATATTATTTGTGCATTGTGTTTGTAGTCGGAGAATCGTGGATTGTAAATCAGAATGTTATAATAACAAAAATGAATCGCAGTTTGTCAACGTTTTTTGCGTTACTTTTTGAAAATAATATTAAAATGTTATCTTGTTAACGGCAGTATCTGTATTTCATTTGCAATTCAATTATTTTTGTTATCAAGTCTAATTTCAATCAACAAATTTTCATTAACTTAATGCTATTCCACTTCCTCAATGTTTACGATTCATTTTTGTCTTGCCAACGCTCGCAATAATAACGTACGCCGAGTGTACCCTCGAATTTTTGCGGCATTTCATAGCGCACCTGTTGAATAAACATTCATGATCTTGATTGTTATTAAAAATTAATCATATTAAGTAACGCATTATTTATTCAATTCATTCTTCGTTCGTTTGAATTATTCAAATTGCATACACTTAAATCATTCGGATGCTCGCGATTTGAAGTTTAATAGTCCTATAAAAACCGCTCCTTTCACGCTGCAATTAATTATTTACGTTGAATTCTGTTTTACGTGTAAAAGGAAAGTTCCCGATATAAAAGTTGTATTAATTTAAACCTGGAATTAGTATGAAAAAATTTTTCCTTAATAAGGCAGATTAATTTTGATACAAGAATATGCTGCATTTTTGCACGAAATTCATAGCATGTAAACATTTTATTAGGCAAAAATTTGACCCAAAATGTCAGAAGGCAAAAAAAGTTCAACATCCCTGTAAGGTTTCTGATAATAAAATTGCATGACCCATAAAATGTTTGCAAGTTGTACTCAAAAAATATAATAACAGTAAAAGTTGTAGTGAAATGTTTCCAAATCGAGTAAAATGTAAGAAAGCTGTACACAGTTTAATGAATCGTAAGAGGGTTATTAAATTTTCATTCTATCCGATTACCCTTTTTTCATAAAAGTCAACATCTTGGAAATAGGGCACTGATGCGCGAAAATTAGTTTATCGACAGGAGTAAAAACCGCTAAGTGAAAATCGATAGCAATATCAAGGCAAACAATCTTTAATAATGAACCGAAATGTTTGAACGCGAAAATCATCTGAGGACATTACATTTCACTGTCAAGATTGTATAAGTAAAATATCAGTTCGGTTCTACCGTCTAAGTGGGTTTCTTTATCAATAAAAAATAAAACAATTGAAAAAATACCACAATGCCACTGCATTCACCTTATCAGGTGACTTGAAACATGTTGTTCGTTTTTATTTGATTGCATGATACGGATTGCAATCCATATCTTTAATATGTATTTAATTCTGTTTGAGTTAACCTCTTGCACTACTGTGTAGTGTCAAATGTTAAACAAATTGCGTAATTACAATAGCCGGAAATGAATATTAAAAAAATTTTCGTTTCCTGTCAATTTTGGTTTCGAAGATGAATGTCAATTTAAACTTTATAAAAGAAACAAGGAAACAGTTGACAACTAAAATTAATCGCGTTAGCAATCAATGTCTTTAGCCCACTGGAAAATTACTTTCATAATCCGGCAATGAGAAGTTGCATGTAAGTTTGCAAAGGGATTGTCCATCGATCGAGGGAACGACCTACTTTTCATTTCATTTTCTTAATAGGACCCCTGAATTTTTCAGCCATCAGTCACGAACGTTGCGCACTTTTTTTCATCGTTCTGAAATCGATGCTGACTCAAAACTTAACAGTCTATCGCAAAATCTAGATTTTTAACTTGGAAACAAATTCCTTCGACCGCGTCACAACAGCATCAAAGTTACATGGAAAATTTCTCACATTGTTCGGTTCAGGTCACTGAATTAGAAACGATCGTTCATTTATAATTTCTAAGATTTTTGATAGAAACGATTTAGTTCGTTTTGACAATGTCAGTGATTATTCCATGTCGTATTTGCTAATCGATGAACAAGAAAAAGTTGAAAGAATTATATTCAATGATAATTCAATGTTTTGACAAGAAAAACGTCGGTAGATTGATAGATCGCGTGTTTCATTTTTTGTTGCTCTTAAGAAAATAATGCAATCTGAATGAAGAGCGTTGATTAACAAGGGCGCCAATCATTTATCGGATGATTAAATTTTGAATGAAATAATTAATCAATCATATTCATCCGACGCTACAAATTTTAATGTTACAAATTTAAAGTTCATATTTTATCAATAGATGTGTCTGATTATTTTCCAATGCTTTTTGTTATTGGCGCTTAAACATCAGTGTTAATTTTATACAAAGATAAACAAACTCAATAACTCTAACACAAGCGCAGTATTAATTTTCGGAAGCAATTTCCTCAGATAGAGTACGAACTATTTCACGATGAAAAAATCAGAACAATTAACATTCTCGTGCATACTTGGATAATTCATCAACGAAATAAAACTACAAGATTACGTAATAAGCGAAAAGCTCAGCGTACGAAATTTTACATAACTACCGGCTATTTGGTGTGATTAATAGCCGCGCGGTCGTTGTAAAGCGAAACGAAAAAAATTTTAATCATCGACCACTTTTCATCAACCAAAAAATCCACACTTGATGAGACTACAGTTAACATTATTTGTTTGCACTTAAATTTGTTTCCGTTCGAGGGAACTGTTTGCTCCGAATTATAATAAAAATTCCTATCTTTACGCGAAATCTAATAAAATGATAATCTACCGGCAATTTGAACTGAATCACTCGATAGTGTTTCGAGTGCACTACACGATTATCAACTTACGATGCGTTAGCTCAAGATATTCTCCATCATGTAAGACTGATTATCTTGTAATGCACTACATTATCGAGCATTGGAATTTAAACGAAGTTCGAAATTACATTTTGCAACAAAAAATGAAAAAATCATATTCGTCTTCTAAATGCGCATCGATTAAAGTCGACTTTTAATCACTTTTACGAGCAATTAGTACAACACCCAGCAAACTTAGATCGGATGTTATTCGCAAGTTTACCGTAATTGTGGTTGAGAAAGAAAGTGTTTTGCAAAAAAAGTTCTACTGCGCCTCTTGTTTACTGCCTATAAAGTAATAATGGCAATTCAATCGGGTTGAAGAAGAAGGGTTGGTCAGGAAGTAAACACCGAATGCAATCAACGTCGACCAATAATCGATGCCCATTTTTGCACGTTCGATAAAACAGATACTCACTTCGATAATGCAAAGTCCAGCTCAGCATCTGAAACGAACAAATTTCATTCGTGATTATTCATGCGAATCGTATGTTTTACAATCATTGTAAGAAAATAAGGAAAGCACTTTCAAACGATAATGCATTTTTTCAACTTCTTACATCAAAACTATGATGACCTCTGTTTGGGTCAAAGTTGATACACTGATTCGTTCAAGGTCACTTATAATCATCTGTTGATATCTTGTTTGATTGCTTTTGATTAACTTTTACAAAATACTGACTTGATTCAGCGTTTCTGCTCCTGTTCAGTTTACTGTACTGGACAGGTCTAGATTTGCTAATAGATGAAAGAATATAGTACAAAAGATATGAATAATTTCTAAAAAATTATTAACATAAGCTAAAGCACTTATTCTAAACATCTTTTACCTGAGTTTAAAAGTATTTACGCAATGGAACTAACGCAAACGGAACAATTGAAAGAGAAAAAAAACTTTGAAATTGAAGTTGGTATAACTGGAGAATGAACACAAAGTGGATGCCTCTCGAGGGATGAATAGCTCAATGAAATTGAGATTACTTGCGCTTCGGCAGCTGCCGTTTACTTCGATTACAGTGTCGCACCAATTTCTATTCGTTGTTCGCGGCGACTAAAATAGCGTTTGTATATCAAGCCTTTAAACCAAGTTGTCGCAAACTTGCCGGTGCACCGGTGTCCTCAGATTATCAATACGCTCGCGGCGACAAGATTTTATTACTTGCGCAAACACAATTATTGTACTTTAAAATTATGCGAGCCAAATTACCCGTGCGCACAAACTCCTGCAAGTTAAACAGAACACGTCCGAGGAAATTGAAAGCAACCACTTCTGATACACCAGCGGATGCTTCAATACTGATACAATGCGTTTACATTTTCATTTATCGTCACTTTGCTCTCGAAAACATCGATTTTCATTCTCAACAAATTCAACTTGACGTGCTAATAAATTTTGGTAACTTGGATATGTGGAATTACTTCTGAAACTACACTGTAACTCTCTCGAGCCATCAAAGTTTAACAAACAGAGTCATACATTTTGTACGATATAGATTTGTTATCAAAAATCATCAACATTCTGCTGTATAACAACTAATTTTTCTGATGAAAACGTTTTTTATCAAAAAAGTTTCTTTCGATCCGATTTTCAGGTTGCAAGTTATTCTTTAGAGTATGCCAGGTTGCAGGCTTGATCGCTTGCGCAAGTCAAGTCACTGCGATATTCTTGTGTCAGTCGGTCGCGCCTACAAAACGTAACCTAAGTGTGCGCGAGTTCAACAAATTTAAAGAAAATGTTAAAATAATTTCACGAAACTTTGTGCTCTATTTGTAACAGTTGTTCGTGCTTTAACAAACTTAAAATGGCAGATTTGTGGGAAAACACTTCAGGGCCTAGTGACCCAAATGTTAGTACAGTATCAGTTGCAATTTGTGTTCTGTTGCAACCATGCATGCCTATAGGGACGAGCGGCATCTTTGAATTCTTAATGCAACAATTTAACAATCTAATGAAGACATAACATAACAGCATAAATAATGATTCTGAAGTACAGATAGGTGGAACTGATATTTTGATTATTCCTTTCGGTCAGTAAAATGTAACGAAAGACCTACACCGAACAAAATAGTCATGATTGGTCGTTTCCCCTGGAGCGGTTTTGAATTATCTAGTATTGTACATTGCGTGCAATGTGAAATGTACTCAAGAGGCTTTTGAAGCTGAGAATTTTAGTTCAATGTTATTCGTGCTGTCAACTTTTTTGTTTAGAAAATGGTATTGACGATTATGCAAAAACTTTTTAGGTTCACAATAATTAAGGATTGAAATCGTTTTCAAAGATAGTACAAGATATGCGAAACTATTATTAATTTTTGTTTTCAATAATGTTTTTCAATTTTTGAATGAAAGTCTAAATTACAAATGTTATTCAATTCGTATATTGGCTTTGATAAAATGAAAACGTTGCTATTATCATAATTAGAGTGATTTCAGCTCACTGATTATAATTATTTTTCTAAGATCCACAATCACAGAAATCAATCTAGTTGCATGTCTGCTGTTCATTATTCTATTCGAAATGAAGTCATATCTTTCATATAATTTCAAAATTGACTTTTTATATCGCAGTGACTAATTTATGTCAATGCGTTTCTCTAAATGTAACACCCAATAAGAGCATTAAATTAAAATGCTCTAAATCATCTGTAAATG
>JAGTPF010000020.1:0-20001 GCA_020615435.1 Telenomus remus | reverse complement strand
TTAAACTATGCCTAATTGATTGATAACATAAACAGTGGTTTGTCTGATATTTCAGAAATTTAAAAGGACATTAGGAACCCAAAAAGGAAGTTCATAAAAATCAATAAAAATGCCATACAAAGATCCGGATTTGCCACAGGGCGAAACAGAATTGGAAGCGATGGCGGAAGCGGAACTCTCGAGACTGAAAAGACAGTACCGGATAATGGAGAACGACCGGGTCGCCTACGCCGAGGACGCGCGGCTGCAGCTTTGCAATCAGCTAAACATGATCGAACGCTTTGAGTGCGAAAGGGCCGAATTGGTGATGGCGATAAAAAAGGCCAAGTCGCCCCTGAACCTGAAGAAGGATGAGATGCTCGAAATGAAGCTCAAGTGCCTCTTAGACAAACGCTCCGAGTTCATTGAGATCATCAAAAATGAGAAGCAACAAATCGCCGAAGTGCAGGAACAGATCTTGAAAGTAAAACTCGGCTGATCGATTATCCCAGTTCTAATTGAATTTCATTTTTTTCACACGATTTACAAGTTCAACCTTTTGTTAATTGAATTATCCCGCGTTGAAATTGGATCAAGTCCTGATTCAAAACTAAAGTTATTACAAAATTTCAATATTAAAAGAAAAGAATTGAAAAATATTCGAAATCTGGCAAAAAGTTTTGAAAAAATATGTTCGTTAGATGTTAAAAATTGTTGCAAAAGTAATGATTGAAAAAAGTTTGGGTAATGAAGAATTTTTTAATGTAATAGATGTCGAAGGAAGTAGATATGTTGAAGACGAAGATGCCCTCAGAGATTCAGGAGAGGGAGGCAGAAAAGAAGCAAAGCAAGCAGATAGCAATCTTGGAGGACCGTTTGGAAGTTGCGACAAAAAAGTTCAACATGGTTGTGGCGGAAAACGCGAGGCTGCGCGATGAGATCGATGGTCAGCTGAAAGAAAGGGCCCTGTTCAATAGTTTATGGTCGAAACTCGTCGCACAATTAGACAACGGCAAACAGGTCATCGGCGATTTGATTGATCAGGCCACGATAGCATTCAACCAACGTGAGGAAGAGCTCAATAAAATTCTGGCTTTGAAAGAGAGGTACCTCGTTATTTCTTAGCACGATTAACTCGACAATTAATTACAAAATCAAACAATAAACAAGCAACACGAAGAATTATGTTATATTTAATCAACTTTTTTAGTGATTTTCACAATCTTCTTTCCTGTTACGTTTAATTTTTGATATTTTTCTGTTTTGAATAGTTTGAATAATTTTGAATTTCAAATTATTGAATGTTGGTTGTTTGATTATAATAGAGCTGCGAGGGATTTGAAAAATCACATGTTGGAGATGTGTGAACTACAGAGAACGTTAGATAATGAGATGAAACTACAAGAATTTTTGGGCATCAAAGGCCAGTACCGGGAGATGGCCGATCTGAATGCAAAAAAAGAAATTGAAAGGCAAGCGAAAAGAGAAGAACTTCAAAACAAAGTCGAGACTTACACGAAAATATTAAATCGAGTTAAAGAATTCACAGGTAACACTCTTAGCTCGAATATTTGTTTCTAACGAGATTGGTGGATTTACTCAATTATCCATTTCATCATCCTTTTACAATTGTTTATTTAAAAAAACTTATACAATTATAAATAAAAGTTATAAATTAAAAGTACATTTAACAAATATCATATGTATATGCAGTTTCAAGTTATTATTGTTAAGTTAACATTTATTCAAATGGGTTTTCAGGCGAGGAAGAGATTGACCATTTAATAACAAACTTCGTGAAGCAAGAAGAAGAAAATTTCGCCCTGTTTAATTACGTTAATGAACTCAATGACGAAGTTGAGGGTCTTCAAGCGCGATTGTCGCAGTTAAGAGCAGACATCGAGGAGGCTCGAGCTCTAAATACCCACCGCGGTCAGAAACAAGCCGAAACAATCGACGAACTGGCGAACCAATTAGACAACCAAACAAATCTTGCAAATCAAGCAGAACAGAATTTTGCTGAAGTAAAAACTCATACAATAATCATCTGTCTTTATCTTTTTACATGAAAATGAGATGTTAAAAGTTGGGGTCCTGTTTCAGAGCCGTGACACCATCGACAAGCTACTGACCGGCATAGACACATTGTTTCGCACCATCGACTGTGACAATTCGCCAATCCTCCTTTTGCTCGGCGACAATACTCAAGTTACAATGAACAATGTGATGCTTTATCTCGGACTCATTGAAAAAAGAATAACCGAATTGTTTAACAAAGTACACTGGATTGACAAAACTAACAAAACCGAGCCTAGGCTTGACGAAGACTTGAAACCTAAACTTAAAGTCCCTGACCTGTCCTCTATTGCTCCTACCCAACCGTGTCCTTTGTAAGATTTCTTATTATTTTTCGTTACTTCCAATTTATTTTTACTTCTTTGTTCCATTTGTTCCCTAAATAACTTTACTTGTATTTTATTTTGAAAAATTCCACTCAGGTGTGTGGAGAAAGAGTTCTTAACAAAAACAGCCGAAGAAATGAACGCACCAATAACTTTGAACGAAGCTCAAATTATAATCCAACGTATCCCTAGGATAGACATGATGGAACTCATGCACAACGTCTCGGGTTGCAATTTACCAGCAGCCAGAAAAATTGTCCATAAACGATACCAGCCATAAATTTTGTTCATTTTTTATTCAGCACAAAATGATAATGTGAATTGGTTTCAGTCTATATTGTATCATTTTTTGTAAATAAATAATTGTGAGGTGTTTTTCAGTTAGACATCTTTGTTCTTTTCTTCACCATTTTTAAAACCTGCTTCTTTTCTATAATTGCATCGATGATACCTTCGAACTGTTTATGAATGTCATTTTCATCATCCGGTTGAATTTTCGTTCCGCTTTTACCCTTGCAGATCTGCTCGTACATGTTCCAAGCAGAAGCTCGGATTCGAATGAGATCCAACTTTCGATCAGCAGTTTCTTGTTTCAAATTCAGTACTTTTGTTTCCCAATCGTAAACGAGAGATTTTCTAGTTTCATATTCTTCTTGTAATTTTGATAACTTTTTGTTCAAGTCAATCAGTTCACGAGATTTCGTTTCTATCATTTGATGCTGCCATGCAAATTTATCAATTTGAATTACATAATCTCAACTTCTCATATTACATTTTCCATGTGAAATTTGTATTAAATTATAACAAGTTTTTCGAATTACCTTATCAATTTCAATTGTTTTGATTGTTTCCAATTTGTTATCCAAGTTTTCAGTCAGCACTTTTGTTGCTTCAGTTAAAGTTTCATAGAAGTCAAAAATGTCCTGGACAGTTTGAAACGAAGTTGTTTCAGTAACCACTCGTTCCAAAAAATCCACGTAGATGCTGTACTTTTCAACGTTTTCTGCTATAGTATCTCGAATTTGTTTATTAGTTTCGAATTGTTCGGTCAAAACTTGAATCTAAAGCAAAAAAGCAGATACTTTTTAGTACTCTTGTAAAGTAATATTACATGCCTAGAAAAGTTTCCACATTCTGTTGCGATTTTTTTATTCATTACCCTTGATTCAAGTCGCTTTTGACGTTCTATTTCTTTAATGGTTTGCAACTTCGATCTGATCTTAATATCTTTATTGTCCTTGACAAAAGTGTCGAATTTAATAAACGAATCGTACAATTCCTTCTGCTTCTCCTCGAGCTCCTTTTTCTTTCTGTCCAACTCCTTTCTCTTCAATGTCAATTCTTCCAGTTTGTTTTTGTAATACTCCTGGGCACTTATCAGTTCTCGTTGCTCTCTTATCAATCTTGCCTCCGGTGTATTTCTTGCAACGTCCCATTTTGGATAATCCCTTGTTTTCAAAACCAAACAAACAAACCCAAAATTATTAGTTTTCATTTGATGCAAAACATAATCATGTTTTATGTTCATTTTATCCTGCTTACTCGCAACGAATTTTTGCCTCCAATTTCGCAATAAAATCCTCCGCAAAAACGCGTTTGATGTTATCAGTGTCAATATGTACTCTTTGCAGCTGTATAAAAGTCTTATCTTCCACTTCTGCCATTTTTCTTCCTCAAATTTAGACTACACTTATTCGATTATTTATTCTTTTTGTTTACCTTTCTTTTTTTATTGTTAATCTTTTTCCGAAGTCACAGGTGGAAGATCAACCCTAATAAAGTTGTTTATCAATTTCCAAGGTGATTCAAAAAAGTAACTAGATTGTAGAATGACAAAATACCTAAGAAATTCCCATATCCAGTAACAATTTGTGATAAAAAGTTGGTAGCACTGAATGCAGCCACTACTCACCTCAAATCACGCACGTAATTCAAGATGGCCGTACGGGCGGTCACTCGGTTGACTATTCTTCTCGTCTGCGTCAAACAATCAGACCTCGAGTGTTGATAGGTCGCGTCTCAACCTAACGAAAAAACGTTTGTGATTGCCCAAACGGGGATGTCGACGAGATCGGCCCCGCGGACGCGATAAAAACAAACAAAACCCGTGGACCGACGCGTTCAGCAGAAGACGTTTTGAGTGATGACAAGAGGCCAGATTTGTTCTCGGGTTCGTCGCTCTTGACTTGGCGTTGATTACTGACAGAACACCGACGCACATCGGCTCCAGGATGGCCGAAGGCACCGCGTCCGTCCCGAGACGACGACAACTGGTACGATTTTCGTCCTTCTTTAAACCCGTCCTGTCACATGTGCACCTACAACTTTCAAAACAAACATTGTTTTCGTTCGCAACTGTCTTGCTCTTTTGCGAGAAATTCGATTTTATTTGACAGTTTCTTGCAATTCCCAATGTTTTCCTTGTTCCTACAATTGTTTGTTTACATTTCTTCTGTGTTTCATTCTCTTTAATTGGATAACATTTAGTAGCCTTTTTTGTAAACAAACGTTCCAAGTCTTGCAACCTGTCAGTAAAAAAACAAACGAAAATTTAACTTTTAGTTTGTGTATCGAAGTTTTTGACTTCCTTTAAACTATTTAAATTTCATTTCGTTGGAAAAAGTGGGAATGTTTATGTTGGTTTTCTGGGAATTGAATTAAAATGAATGTTTACAGCGTGAGAGGACGAAAAAGTTGTACACCGATGACTGGCATCTTGGCGACGAGGATATTGAGGGACGAAGGGCGTTCAAATTGGAGGACAAAATCGAGTCAGACAAATATGACCTGAGCAATTTTGCCGGTCTGTTCCAAGAGATGAATGGAGCAGACCTTAATTTGGCGTACTTGCAAAAACATGGCCTCAAAATTCCTCTTTTATTTCGTGACAAAACTGGCCTAGGTTTGAGAGTTCCCAGTACGAATTTTACTATTAATGACGTTCGAACTTGTGTTGGTAAGTAATACTAACAACAATAAAAACATTCAAAATTGAAAAAAAAACAAAACAAAATAACAATATTGTATAAAAATTTTTGATTTAAAAATTGTTTGATTAAATTTGATTTGTTAATTTTAGGTTCAAAAAGGGTTTTAGACGTAATGGACGTAAACACCCAAAAGAACGAAGACATGACAATGAAGGAATGGCAAAAATATTACGAAGATCCAAACAAGGACAGACTACTTAACGTAATATCGCTAGAATTTAGTCACACAAAACTGGAAAATTACGTCCAGTCTCCAACCTTAGTCCGACAAGTCGATTGGGTAGACGTGGTTTGGCCTCGTCACCTAAAAGAGGCTCAGGTCGAAGCGACCAATCTACTCGAAGACATGATGTACCCGAAAGTACAAAAATACTGTCTGATGTCAGTCAAAGGCTGTTACACGGATTTCCACGTAGATTTTGGAGGTACGAGTGTGTGGTATCACATCCTCCGAGGTGGCAAGATATTCTGGCTCATACCACCGACGGATAAGAACCTTCAGTTGTATGAGCGATGGGTACTTAGTGGCAAACAGTCAGACGTCTTTTTTGGCGACATGGTCGATAGATGTGGTCGCATAACTCTTAACGCTGGCATGACTCTTTTCATCCCAACTGGATGGATTCATGCAGTTTACACGCCGCAAGATTCTTTGGTCTTTGGAGGAAATTTCCTTCACAGTTTCGGCATTGAGAAACAACTGAAAGTCGCGCAAGTTGAAGAACATACGAAAGTGCCACAAAAATTTCGATATCCGTTTTTTACAGAGATGCTATGGTAATATAAAACAACTGTTTAAATTTTGTTTAGAAATGTTGAAGTTCGGTTATTATGATTATTTTGTTTTTAAGGTATGTTCTTGAAAAGTACGTTCATGTACTTTTGGGTAGGACGCATTTGGATATTCCTAAGGGCCAGCTTCCAAAACCAGCTCAGCCACCACCAAATCACATGCACTTGACACCGTATGAACTACATGGCTTGAAAGCAATAGTGATGTACCTGCACTCGTTACCCTCAACAAAGAAAAATGTTCCCGAGCTGATCCACGATCCGGTGGAGCTGATTCACGATGTAAGATGTCTGGTGGAACAGCATCGGCATGATTTGCCTGAGAATGCTGTTACTGGACTCCCAATTTTACCGCCACCTCCACCTATGACTATTGCTGATAGGGTAAATACATTTTTCATCTTATTACTTAACTGTTAAATTATCAAAATGAACGAGAACTTAATCAAAGATTTTTACTTTTAGGAACGAATGAAGTTAACGAAGAGAACCTATACAAAAGTCATTAAAAAGGAACAGTTGGATGTTAAACCTGACATCAAAACGTGTCCGAGAAGGCGACGAACGCGTTGCAAGAAGTGCGAGGCTTGTACGAGGCACGATTGTGGCGAATGCGTTTATTGTCAAGACATGGTGAAGTTTGGCGGGTCAGGAAGAGCCAAACAGACCTGTCTTATGAGACAATGCTTGAGACCGATGTTGCCTGTTACTGCGGCTTGCAAAATTTGTGCCTTGGACGGTTGGGGCCAGCAACCATCTCCGCTCATGGGTACTTTTTCTTTCACTTTTATGCTTCATTTGCCTTTCTAATTTGTATCAGCTTTTATACAATCAATTTTTTCTTTAGGTAAACAGTTACCAGCTACACAATCTACGTTGATGGAATGTTCCATCTGTTACGATATCGTACATCCCAACTGTGCCGGTTACGATCCTCAAAGCACGACAGTCAACGACGATTTACCAAACAGTTGGGAATGTCCGCAGTGTTTCGAAAGAGGCCATAATAATATTGATAGGCGACAAAATAAGGCTCGTGCACGTAAAATTTCGGTCTCCAGTGCAGCTTCTTCGGCGCCAACGACAGATTCCGAAAGGGCTACTACGCCAAGTAAAAGGCCGAGGCCCCAAATGAACGAGGTACATTTTATAATTCCAAACAAACTTTCAAAGTCAATTTTAGTCCAAAAATTCAAGAGTTTCTTCAAGTTCAACATTTTGATCATCTAAAAGTGATTCTGATGTCATTTTATTTTTACTAATTGAAGCCTGATTTCAGAGCTGGACCGAACGCGAGGCAGCAGAAGGCGAGCAACGAACAGCCCAACGAAGTCAGCTAGCGATGCAATTAACAGTCTCCAGCAACAGACCACTAAAGCGACCACACGTAATAGTTCGCCCTCTCGGTCCCGAAGAGCATACACCCAAAAGCGGTACCTCCATCGCAACGTCTCCAAAGAAAAAGAAACTGCGTCTGCCTCGACCACCCGCCGAAACGAATCCCCTGTACATAAAACCGATCGTCACCCACATCTTCAAATTCCTCACTGCAAAAGACGTGGCGAGCTGCGCCCTAGTCTGTACCTTGTGGGCGAAATGTTCGGTTGACCCCGCGGTCTGGTACGACCTGGACGTCTCCAACAGTCGTCTCACAATTCCCCACTTAACTGGAATCGTTCGCAGACAACCTCGTCATCTGCGACTCGACTGGACCAGCGTGACTAAACACCAACTGAGCTGGCTTCTCAGCAGGTTGCCTCAACTTCGTCATCTGTCGCTGAACGGCTGCACATGGTCAAGTGTTTCAGCAATGCGAACCTGCTCCTGTCCGCCATTGATAAGCCTCAATCTTGGCTACGTTTCTGCACTGAACGATGCTAATATTCGAGAAGTTCTTAGTCCGCCAACCGATTCCAGACCGGGTCTTGTGGACAAATCTTCCAGACTCAGGCAACTCAAAAGTCTCTCGCTGGCTGGCTGTGACATCACCGACGTTACTTTGAGATATATCACGCAACATCTGCCGAACCTGGAGAAACTCGATTTGTCGTCGTGTGGAAGAGTTAGTGACGCGGGAGTCGCTCAATTATCAACCCCCCCTGCTCCGACGGTTCACAATCTTGCGAGTTTGGATTTGTCGAATTGTAAATTACTCACTGAGGCGAGTCTGGATCATTTGTCGAGGTGTAAGGTTTTGAAACGGTTGGATCTCAGACACACCACACAAGTTTCCACACAGGCGATCATCAAATTCGCGGCTAAGAGTGCGCATAATTTGCACGTCACTGATGTGAAACTTGTGCAGGAGAAGAAGACCGTGTTGTGAATGTCCGTTTGGTTTATTTTTTAGTTTTTCTTGCTTCAATTTCAATGTCCTTTGAGCAATCAATTTGTGCAATAATTTTTGGGTCGCAGATTTCACTCGATGTTTTGTTCGCTTTGGTGCGTTTTCGTTTTGTATCATTTGGTGGACTAGTTTTTTTTTTGATTTGCGATTTGGTTGATTGCAAAATTGAGTTGTATGTAAGTACACGTTGGAGAGATTTTCATTTAAAAACTGACTTGACCATTTATTACGTGGTCAGACACTTTGGTCTCAATCGTTAGAAATCAGAATTTTTGTTTGTTATTTTATTAAGATTCGCGATGAACAGTACGATTTGTTTGAATAAGTGAACTGAGGTGGTGAATTCTGAGGAATAATGAATTCGATGTATAGATACAAAGATGTTTTTTTATTTGTTCTTAGCCTCGAACAAAATAGATTTTGTAACAAAACCGATGCAATCGATGAAAAATTAAAGAACAGTATTGAGCTGTGTAATTTTTAGTGTTTGCAGTTTATTTGAATGTTTTTTGTTTTGTCTTTTGAGGTGGTACTTGATACTCATAGTATGTTTAAGATTGCGTGAAAAAATGTGTCGTGCGTATATAGAGTTAAAAATATTTTTTATCATCACATTAGTGCAGCTAAGGTTCTACGATAAACGTAACGATAACAAAATTTCAAAGCCGATGCAATGAATTATAACTGTAATTTAAAATGTACAATGACCCTTCAAAGTAAAATGAAATTTTATATGACCAAAAAAAAATCAAATCTCATTTCGTTCGTAGGTAAGTAATTGTAAGGTTCGCTTTATATTTAAAGTTCATTGATGAACAAATAAACTTTTGTTTACGTTTATTTTTCTTTTCTACTAAACATAGTGTAGTATTTCTAGTTCGAAACGCGTTTTGGTGTGAAAGAAAAGAGCATAATTATAATAAACAGATGTAAATAGATATTTTCTAATAAAATTATACTTTCTAACAAAACTTCTAGCTTCGTTGGAGAAGTTCATGAATATTAAATTTAGTTCGTTTAAGAAAAATATACAATTTATTTCGAATTTCAATGTGTTTACAAATTATTTATTTACATTCATAACATCTGGAGTGAAGTTGAAAGATTCGATCAGTCGTTGGTTATTCGACTAACTTCTACGTTTACAACAGCAGCAAGGTTGTCCTGGTTCTGTTTCAGTCTGTCTCGAATCAGCTCAGCTATTGCTTTTTGGGTCCTTCGTTCTAACTTTTCTAATTTTTCAGAAATTTCTCGTTTCAAATCCCAGTCTGGTTTTTTGGGTTGTAAACTATTTATATTCTGCAACAAAAACATACATTTTGTATACAAGTTTCACTTTTAATTTCATTTCGTTTTATTTCTTATTTTTCTTACAAGTTCCTCGTCAACAGCAGTGTTACTGGCCAAATTCAACTGATCCTGAACCAGAATCTGAACATTTCCTGGTTTGGCTTCATCTAGCACACTTTTTTTCAGATTTTCGTCTTGAGGTTTGTAACTCCGAAATGTAGGTCTGAAATAAACAAAATAATTATTCCAAGTTTAAGACTAAATAATCAATAATCATTGTTTCTACGTATTTAACAAACAATAACAATATTTTATTGTTTGACAACAATGGTACTTACGTCGGCAGGACTTTTTTGTTTTTTGATTCATCTTTACTGTCTGCTGCTTGTTTTTGAAGAGCTAACAAACGTTCCTTTCTTTTAATAGCTGCTTCATTTCGCGATCCGATTTCAGAATCTGCCATTGCTATTGTCAGCTATTGTTTATTTTCTAAATTGAATGTTATTACCGTTATTACTTTTCTTCGGGCTCAAAACATAATAATCCACTGTTTATCTTAACCTCACTTTTGTCACATATGCAACATCTGATTTGGCGCGAAATTGAAATTATCTTTCACAACTACTTGCTATTTTCCTACAGAAGGAAATCATTTTCTAAATAAAAATCCAACAAAAGTGTTGTTATGAACATAAAAACACCCTAATATGTTTCATTTATCGTTTATTACATTAAATTATTTGAAATTAAACATAATAAATATTTAAGAAAACGCTTGTGGCGCCAACTCGCCTACCGGATGAACAATTTCAGAGAATTTTCGCGGCAAATCAGTTGTGCAGTCGGCTGAGGACTAGGAGTGAGGAGTCTTTGCACATGATCAACCAGGAGAAGATTTTGGCTCAATTTTTTACTTTGATTAACCTTTTTTGTTGGATTTTTTATTGAAGTTCAATCATGCCTCTCACATCCGAGCATATACGTTTTGCTCACTCGGAAGGACACACTGATGTTTGTTATTTTACTGGAGAAAAGTAAGTGACTTATCTTTTTCTTGCATCCTTTTGTTTACATTTTCTCTGATTGTTTGAACACGTTTTTCAGTTTTTAAACGACTTTTTGTATAATCACTTAAAAAGTGTATGTGAAATTTCAATAATAAAGTCGAAGCAAACTTCGCAATTTTGTAATCTTTTGTGTATTCTAGGAAAGGTGTCCTCACTTGTGGCTCAGATGGGGACGTTCGAGTTTGGATGAACATAGCGGACGATGATCCTGGTTCTGATTGTGTCGCAGAACAGTGTCTTTGTGTACTTTCAAAGGTTAAACAAAAATGCAAATTTTCAATCTAGTTTGATTTTGAACTTCAAAATCGTTTCAATCATGAAATAATCACCTGAACTTCAATTTTTCTTATTTAAAACAATAATAACAATAACAACCAAACTGGTACCTTTCAGGGAGAGAGGATATACGTGGGAAATGACAGTAACACAGTACAAATTCTAAACCATCCGGACTTTGGAAAAGCAGGAATCTTAGCAAGTTTTTCATCTGCCGTTTCTGCACTAGCAACCAACAAGAAGAGTAACAAAATTGTCTGTGGAAGCTGGTAAACGTTCAAATAAAAAATGAAACAAAACACGATGAAATTGATTCACAAAAACCAATGTCTAAAACGTTGTACTTAAGAAATGTTTAACTTTTTCAGTGATTTTCGAATACGAGTGGTGGATGTTGACACTTTCAAATACACTGAACTGAATGGCCACGAAGCTCCGATTTTAGGACTGTCTTTGGATCCCCTAGAAGTTTTTGTGGTAAAATCAATTACGAACCTATTATTATTTGCATGATTTTAGTCAAAGAATAATCACACTAAAAGTTCTGTACAATTTTAGGCATCGTCAAGTGCAGATGGCACAATCAAAATTTGGAACATAGAAAAGAGCCAGGCAGTCCACACGTTTGCCAGAGTGATACCCAAGAACAACTCATTTTTTACCGCTAAAGTTCTTGGCACTCCATCGTTTGAACCAGAAGAAGGAAAATACCTCGCATATCCTCATGAAAAAGATATTATTGTGACGCAAAGAAACACTTGGGCTGAGGCTTTTCGATTAAAGTATCCTAATCTTAAAGATGTTCGTACCTTCAAACCATTTTTGCACTCAAATGTTAAATTGGTTATTTTGATTCTATAATTTTTTTTAGTTTTCATAAGTAATCACTTGTTTTCATTGGATTTCAGAATTTTAACATTTGCAAATTCTCTGAATGTGGCACTTTCCTAGCTGCGAGTACTTTATACGGTGAAATTGTCGTTTGGAAAGTTTCTGACCAGAAAGTTGTTGGCTACATTGCCCATCCGAATGATACAAGAATCACATCATTGGCTTGGAACCCTGACATTCCAAACGAGATTGCTTTTTGTGACGCGACAGGACAACTAAGCAGCATCAATGTTGTAAGAAACTTGAAAATATTCTAAAAAAACTACTGAAAACTGTGGAAATTTCATACAAATGTCTATTCAGAAACTTGAAACATTTGATTTCGTAGGTGGTTGAGGGTGAAACGAATTTCGATTTGGACTTCAAAGATGACATTGATGACGCATTGTCTCTACCGGGTGACGACGACGAGGATGACGATAATGTAATTTCAATTAGCAGAATAAAAGCTGCTGCTGAGGCAGATGACAGAAGCAGCGTTTCATCAGTTTCGCTGAAAAAGTACGAGCCTGCCTTGCCACGAATTGAGTTACAGGAATGCTTTCAACCGTCCTCAACTCCTTCTCACCTACTCAACCATTTTATGGTAAATTTAAATGTTACATTTAAGAATTTCAAATTAAATTATAGATATCGCAGAGAAATTTTAAATCTGTTTGAAAATTCATTTTTGTAGGTTTGGAACGAGGTAGGTATCGTGACATTTTATGGATCCGAGGGTGACGATTCGAGCAGTATTGAAGTTGAATTTCACGACACCGCAACTCATCATTCAATGCGAATTGGCAATTATCTGAACCATACCATGGCAGCTTTATCCTCCCAAGCACTCGTTTTAAGTTGTCCTCCAAACGAGGAAAATCCAAGCAAAGTTGTTGTTGTTGCTTTGCAAGGTAACTTTTGCTTTTTGCCTACATAATCATCTATCTCTGTTATCTTTCAAGTTTGCAATTTTTTCAACTATTGATTTTGTTTACAGGTTGGGGTTCTGGCAACAAAGAATGGACAATCGATCTTCCAACTGACGAGGAATCAAACTGTGTTGCAGCAGGCGATAATTTTATCGCTGTTGCTACCAGCAGAAATTTCTTGAGAATTTTCACCGTCAGTGGTGTTCAGAGGGAAATTCTGGCCATTCCTGGTCAGGTGGTCACCATGAATGCATATAAAAATCAGTTGATTGTCATTTATCATTCTGGCATAGGTATAAAAAGCTTCAAATAATGTCTTAATGAAGTTAAAAATTCAACTATTAAATGTACTTTTGCAAATTCTTTAAAGGTGGAGAAAAAGATCAAGCAATGGAAATGATGTGGATGAAAATCAACGGTCGTAGCATACGAAACCAAACATTAAAAGTACCGCTTTCACCTGGATCGAAATTGCGATGGGTTGGATTATCAGACACTTTCATGCCTGTTATCTACGACACAGATGACATCTTGAAAGTTTATAATCAAAAGTCGTCTGCTTGGCTCATAGCCTGTGATATGAAAGCTCAAGTAACCTTCACTCATTTTTATCCAAGTTCAATATCAAAATCAAAAGGAAAGAGAGAACCGTAATCGAATCAAAACTTTTGTATTTTAATTTCAGCTCACGGGACAAAACGATCATTACTTTATTATCAGTATAAGCGACGGATATGCCCGAGCAATTGCGTGTAAGGGAACTTATTATCCTGTTACAAGTCCAAGACCTTTCGCGTTGTCAGTGCCTCTGTCGTTGCCACTCTGCGAACCTGAAGATGAAAAGACTAAGATCGAGCTCAAGATTTGTCAATTGGATCAAGATTCGGGCGAGGAAGATGCTGCTCTTCTCGAACTCATTGCTGTAATTTTCATTTTTCAATCACAATGTTTGAATGACAATTCAGATTTAAAAATATGTATTACTTAAAAATAATACAATTTACAGTTATCCTGTCGGAAGAATGTGGACTATCGAGTCGTGGACATCTGCCAACACTTCGCGTCGCAAAAAGTCATCGAGTTGGCTATCAAGTACGTGGCTCGCATCAACAGACAATCTTTGGTCAAGAAGTTACAGACAATTGCCGAGACTAAATACAGTCAGAGACTCGCGGAGGAAACTCGAAAAGAGGAAGAAGATGCCGAGATGTTTGATGATTTTTCAAAAGATGATGACAAAGGCTTGAATGGAGGTCATATTGATCTCACACCTGTTCCCAAAAAAGACACATTTGAACTCAAACCTTTGCCTATGGTTAACCCACGACGAAGCAACCCGTTTGTAAAAACAAAAGCCTCTCCAAGATTTGGAGGTAAACAATTTTTTTAATTTTTGTTTAATCAAAAAGCCATTTCTCAAATTCTAATGTCACATTCAAAAAATCTTTTCAGGTTTAGCTGCATTAGACACTCGAGATCCAGTCTCACCAACAGTTTCCAAGGACGATAGAGTTCTGAAAGAAATTCCTGCGGAAAAACGAAGAGAACCGTCCAAGGAAACGTTCGCTATGTGGTTCAGCAAAAATCGACCCAATTTGGAGGCTGAAAATCCGGAGATGACCGTCCCGGAACTGACGAAACTTGCGTTGAACATGTTCAAGGAAAAAGAAGTCGTAAAAGTACCAGAAAAAACCAACGAGGAGCCTGAATCGAAAAAACGCAAACGAGAAGACACAGACGGTACTCCTAAAAGTACCTCGGCAAAACTTGCAAGTTTTATGAGGAAAACGTAAACAACAGTTTTGGAACTACGAATTTTTGTTTAAGATCTTTGCTTTTAAAGTGATCTCATAGAGATTCTGACCAGGCATGTACATACAACTGATGTTAAATTATTTGACTGAAATAATAAATATCGAAGATAAATAATTGGTTTTTAGTTATTTATAGTTACAATCATACTGTAGTTGAGTATGGATGGTACTTATTTATTTTATTATAAATGATTTGGTTCAGATTATAACTCGATAGCTTTCAACATTTTCCATATCTCAAGATAATACTCGGACTTATTTCGAGATTATGATTAAAATCTCCGTTCACCTGGAATTACTAAAGAAACGATTTGTTCACTTCATAAAAAACTCGTTGCAGTTGAGTAATATATGAAAACGCGTGATTTTCAAAAAACAGGAAACCTAATTATTGTACACACTCATTTAGATGTCTGCAAGATACGAAATTCTAGTAACAAAATAGATAATAAAACAATTACTGAATATTCATTGAAATAATCAGCACAAATCGAACATTTAATATGTTTGATTTGATTAATGAGATAAAAAATATTGTATTTGATAAAGTAGATGTGAAAGATAGGGAAAAAATAGTTTGAGATTATATAGCAACTACGAAAAGCGTGACCGGCAGACTATCTTGGCGTACTTAAGAAAAAGCGTGCGAGCATGTGCGTCTACACTGGAGCGAAGTAGTGTCGTGCACGGACGTTGATCCGCGTTTAATCTGTAAAACAGAGCCAAGAATCTCGCGCGCTTTTGGCTCAGTTGATTCTAGTTTGTTGGACAAGCCTGTTGCGATGATGCGTCGAGCGAGTCGTCTCTGATCGTCACAATCGATCCAGTCGATTATTTGTGAATAACAATTTTCTGTTAACAAATGGTACCCGTTGGCACTGCGCAATGACCGAGGATCAGGAGAAGGGTGAGCCGGCTTGAAAATTCAAATTTACAGAACGTGCAACGTGCATCTAATTTTACTCCGCGCGTTGCATCAGAGAACGTTTTAAATATACCTTGCGATTGTATGCAAGTTCATCGACTTTCACTTTGCACGTGGCTTACAGTTTGCACACCACGGACAAATCAATTGTAAAATCATCTCTCGTCTCAATTTTTAGGACTCTCTGTCAGCTCACAACGTTGTCACAACTGTCAATGTCAAGGTTTCGCTGGTATCGCAATTGTCAAATGTTTTGAATTGTTTGCACATTCCTGTTTCGTTTCTTTACTAACAAACATTCTTCCTTGCATTTTGTGAAGACTGAAAATGCTGATTGAGCGCGTTTTGTTTGAATGTTATCAGTTTTTTCTGCGTTTTCCTTCGTTTATAATTTCATTAAATTCGGCTCGAATAATTAATTAATGATTGTACAACGGTAAAAACGTGTAATTATGCCACATTTAATTTTCTTTAGTGTACTTATCCGTTAGCCGTCGATTTATTCGCTTATGCAACTTTGCGAATTATTTTGCGAAAATTATATTTAATTTTTAGAATTCATATTATACCGAATGGAAATTCTATTTATACGGTTCAAAATTGTACAATCGTATTTGACTCGATAATCATCTCTAAAAATCGTCACGAATTAATGTACAAAAAAAGTTTGCAAATATTCACAGTTGTATTCAGCTTAAGAAAATTTGAATTTACGCGTAAGCGAACAGTCAACTGAGAACTCGCGGTCATGAAAGTTTATGGAAGTCGCAAAGTTCGATGCTTTCGCACCTTTCGAGGAAATCACCTAGGAAAATAATTCTGACGAAATCGCGTTAATGAGGTGAATCAACTGATGAAAATAAAACGATTTGAAAACAATGATCATCATTAATGTAAATTCGGAGATCTTAAAAATATCTTAATATCTTTTTAACGAGCTAGAGAAGAAAAAAAATACAATTTTCGGTTGACTAATCAATTTTCGTGAATTGATAACTCAACGCGTGAAATTAATGTTTGATGACCGTACGGTTTTCGCACGTAAAACAAAGCGCGAAGAGGAGAAAAAAATGTTGCTGAATAGAAAACTAACGAGGCGCATTAAAATTCGTTTTAATAAAACATGCAATATGCGCAATGTGGATCTTCGTTTATGTAACTCAATAACGTTGTTATGCTCGTTCAGAGCGTTGGGATCAGCCTTTTCATGCGACTTTAGATGAATATTGCTCGACAAGTAAAATGATCTGCTCACGAACCGTCCGCAGACTTGATTAGCGCCAGTTCCGTTGAATTGAACGCGCCTTTTTTAATCGCCGCTTATGTGGCGCTGATTGCAATTAATCGAGCCACTTTTTGTTTTCCCCTTGAGAAATTAATCGTCACCTATTAACGCATTCAATCGTTCCAATTTAGAATCGCAAAAAGTGTCCATCGATGGTCACATGTATTTTTTCAAACAATCCTTTTTTTTACATTTTATTTATATAATCATTACTTTGTATTCACTCAAATTTGCATGATTTTTATGACTTGAAAACTGTTTCTTGTATAACAATGCAATTTTATACACTCACAGTTAGTTTTTATTTGAATTTTCAATTTATGATTGAAGTTACAGTTTATTTGCATTTTTGTTTGATAAGTGAAATTATAATGTCTTGAAATTGATCTTTGAATGTTGTTGATAGGTAAAAACACGATGGACGTGGTGCAGAGAGCGATGGGCAGTTTTGGCCCTTGGCACGTAGTCATTGCAGTGGCCTTATCTTTGGTGAAGTTTCCAGTCGCCTGGCATCAACTTTCAATCACGTTTTTAGCCCCGCCGGTGAATTTTACATGCACCTCACCGCTTTCCGCAACGAACGAATCGATGACTAAAAGATGCGAAGTCAACATTGGAAATAACACTATTGAACCATGCACCCACTTCAAATATGATCGTAGCATTTTTAAAGAAACGATAATAACTCAGGTTCGATATTTTGTTATGACTTTAACGTTTGAAAAGCACTGTAAATTTTCAATCGGCTAATTATTTTTATCGAAAAAAAACAGTCATTTGAATAATGTTTTGTTTGAAACTGATAAGTATGATTGAGAGCTATTGAGAATAATTGAACATCTTTAAGTTTTCAATTGTATAATGTTGTTTAGGCCAATTCACGAGAGATTAAATTATTGGGTTAAAATTAGGACGGTTTTTGTCACAGTTCTCATGGAACTAAGTGAAGTGTGACTCTTTTATTATGATTAATGTTGTAATGTTTTCAGTGGGATCTCGTATGCAGCAGAGAACAATTGGCAAATTTGGCACAATTATGTACAATGTTTGGAATCTTAATTGGGAACATGGTCTTCAGTACCATGGCCGATAGGTAAAAACAAAGAAACTATATATAATATTTTGATAATATTATTAGTTTGTATACGGTTACATAAAAAATGTTCTTGATTTTTTGCTCACATTGAAAATTCAAATTGCTATCCTCGAAAGGAAAAAAGTAATTAGTTAATAAATTGTCAGGTTTTAAATATTTAGACATTAAAGCATACATTTGCACTCACCTTTGGAGGTAAATTTGTATTCTAATGGTTTTTATCACTTATTCACTTATCTTCACTTCTTATTACTTTGTTATTGGAAATGATGATTTACTTTGAAATTGAGATTTCTTCTCCAATTTCCCAATTGTTGACAAATTAAAATTCAAAGCAAATTCTTTAAAAACAAAAATAATGTTATGCAAAAACTCACTCGGTTCGGCGATCCAACCGTTGCAGAGTGTGGCGCAATGTCTGTTTAGCAATCTTTTCGCATCCTGATGTGACCTTCAGCCTGCCACCGAGGTCACTTGGAAATCGCTGCTAAAGTTATCGGGAACCAGATGCCGAATTGTCAATCGTCTCGCCCGTCTATCCTCCAGGTCCTGTTTGGCACATTTTAACAAAACACCAAAAACGCCACTATGATTTTGATATTTATTCGCTACATTTAATTATATAATTGATGTTTTTCTATCATTTTCACGTATTTCTTTGTTATTATTCATAACAAAAACAAACAACAACAACTTTGCCCGGTTGAAGTTAATTTTTGCATGCATAAACAATCGCGAATTCGGTTGGCGCCATTTCTTCGTGTTCGGCCGGTGGCGCCATCTTCGATTACTGGGGTGGGGGGCAGTCCATGCACGACCGTGTAGCTCGCGTGATCCGCATCCGCGAATGTCCGCGATAACTTGTTGAATCCTGCGTTTGATGAAAATAATTGTCGGTTTGTTTAGTGTTAAACAAAGTAAAACGTTATAAAATAATCAAAACGACATTGTTGTTACTATTGTTGACGTGTGAGTAGCATATTTTTGTTTACATTTTTGTGAAGTAACATCAGAATGAATTCAATTGTTGATTGATGTTTTTATTGACATTTTGCAAATATATAAACATTGTTGCTCTCGCCAACAATGTATTGTTTATAGTTTTGTTTTGAAATTCAAATCATCCATAATGTCAACAATGTTGTTTCGGTTACTGTTACTTTATTATTTTTTGCGCGCCAAAAAGTAAGATCAAATTTCAACAAGATAACAAGTCGGGGATTGCGCGCGACCTTCTCCCACCCCGCGGCGCGCTCGATCGTGAGAAAAATGGCGCCAACGGCCGAAAAGTGGCGCCAACCGGATTCGCGATTGTTTATGCGTGTAAAAATTAACTTCAAGCGTGCAATTTTTTTTGTTTTTCGTTTTCGTTATGAATAATAGCAATGAAAAACTTGGAACTAATAGAAATATAGTGAAGTGTAGTGTTGTTCGCGGTGTGTTTTGTTGAAATGTGCCAAACAAGATCAAGAGAATGCACGGATGAGACAATTAACAACTTGGCAGCTGGTTTCTGATAACTCCGGCAGCGATTTCAAAGCAACCTTGATGGCAGGCTAGAGGACATCCTAGGATGCATTGCTGGGAAACAGATTTCAGCGAAAGAGCTACAAAAGAAGGTAAGTAGTAAACATTGCGTCACAATCTGCGATTTTGCTGCAAACATTTATTTTGAATTTGATTATTGTCAACAAATTGGGAATTTTAGAGGAATGCAAACTTTTTAGAGATATCTCAAGTTCTGAGAATATCACGGCATTTGCAATAAGAAATTAAGTAACGGTTTTCAAACTATGATAATACAGAAGTGTTGAAAAGTGTGAATAAGTGAATAAAAACAAGAAGAACGTAACTAATGAACAAAAACTGAAGATAAGTAGAGAATAAGTTTCTGTTGATATTTTTTGAGTGTGGTAATTAGATTTTTCAAATTACT
>JAGTPF010000019.1:0-20001 GCA_020615435.1 Telenomus remus | reverse complement strand
ACCTTTTAAGAAGCAGGAAGATACAAATTCAGTATGAAACGAGTGGGAAAATATATGCACGTATGGGGATGGAGTTTTGTTTCAATTTGGAGGCAAATGAAGAGGAGGAAAAAGCCAAGACGACGATTGTGCGCGGATTTATAAAAAATGCAACCAACTGTACGAATGGAATGGTTGCAATTTAATGAAGCGAGATACGACGAGAAATATTTGCGACGGGTCGCTGTACGGGTAAGGAGGCGTCTTTTCCGTTCGGCGATGATGTGCCGGTCGCGGAATGAGCACAGAGTGCGCATATAGTTGGGTACTGCCAAAATGGAGAGCGCTCTACATTACGTATATCGTGATCCACGCGTCATCGACATTGACGAGTTTGGCTGTCGACCCTTCATCCAGTTTACGAGCACTGCCGCCGGCGAGGGCCGGATCCTTATGTATATACACGATAAATTTTTTTCCTTCTTCGACTACTCGCACACCCCGGTGTCAAACTTTGATATTTTGCGCTCTGCGTGACGTCACCACCTAATTTTCTTCACGCCTTGTTACACCACATCGATGTACAGTGTTTTACGATCCTTCGCGCTTTTCACTATCTTCTACCAATTCCTCCTACTTTGTGCTGCCAGTGTGAAAATTACTTTCCATGCAAAGTGTCAATTTTCTTGTATATACTTTTGTAACGTACTTGTATAACGAATGAATTGGTTTTATTTTTTCTTATTTCATAGATTTTTACATCATTTATATATATCATATTATATATGATGATATATATTATGATATGTGATCCAAGTATATAGATTACCATTTATGAAATTATGTATGGTTCCATATATGATGTTCAATATGAGAACATACATGACGAAACACAACTGTGATGTAGGAGATCTGGCAGAAAAATACAGCAAATGAAAGGTGTGAGTTAGGATGTGAATGAAAGTTAGAAACGAAGTAATGTTTATGAATGAACAAAAAGGCTATTTACTACAGTTGTCGATCAATAGTTATCAATCCGGCCAATTCGACTGGCGTGAATAGAGACTACATTCAGGAATGGCAATAACGTTGATAGGATAGTAATATAATTATCACCTGTGCAATGGATTCAATAGTGGGGCTTTACGCGTATAATTAGAAACAGCGGGATTGAACGGTTGTTGAGAAGGGTCCGTCGAAAAGGAGCGGAGTCAGGGGCGATGCTGCGACACAAAATGCCAGCGATGCTTTTCGCGCACTACAAGTATAATACCATGCAAATATACCTCATCACTCTGCTCGCGGAGGAGTCGAATATATTAATTCGCTAATGCACCTGGAACCTCCTCAAATTAGATTTCGACGACTGATTTGCACAGTCGAGCACCGCGAGGATACTCCAGTTTACCGCGTACGCACGCCGGTCAGCAGATGCCCAACACCCCAAAGACCCACGGGCTATTTATTATTCATCCGACGTAGTAATAGAACATCGCTTCGCTGCTAGACCTGTTTTCCATTAGTACGAAAATGTCCATCTTTGATGCCTTTGCAAGCTTATTATCATAATAGAAAATTGATTCAATTTGTTGCTGCATTCAAATTCAAATGAAGATTCGTGAGACATTTTTACTGTAGGTGGCACCTTGGTTTGAATAAAGTGACATCACAAAAATTTAAATGTTATTTTTGTTATTTTTGTTTTTTGAAAAGTTTTGGTTTAGAAAATCTGCTGAAAATTAAACGATGGGTAAATAAATGTCACTTGAATTTGAATTTTCTTGTTAAATTTTAACGGTGTCTTTTGTTATTTAGTTTGTTTAGTAAGCTTTCAATATTTTAAGTTAATTGGTTGCATTTTTGAAAACGAAAAAAATGATAACAATTCATCAAAAGGTAAGTTGAATTTCATGATAAGGAAAGTTTCTACCTTACCTAACTCGCTCGGTATGCGCCTGAGATCAAAATTTTGGCGCGAAATTACTCTGTTGACATTTTTTTTTAATTATCCCCCACTTCCTCACGATTTCTTCCAACTTACAAATGACCAAACTTTTTTTCTTAAAACAATCCAATTCCATCAAAAACCAAACTTGAAATTTCAAAACAATTCCATCTCTAAATTAATCCTTCTATGAAAATTGATGAAAATCTAAAATCAAAACTTCCATCGATCGAAAAAACGAAAAACGTCGATTATTTCGACTGTTGAAAGTAACAAATACAAAAAACGGAAAAGTTGCAGTTTTTTGTTGTGACTTACAATCCGCGCCGAGAGACATGATCAAGTTTATCGAATAGACGAGTAGAAGTCGCAATGTAGCCCGTTGTCAGTTTTGTCAAAACGGATAAATGTAAAGAAGTCGAGCGAACTCGGTTCGTTCCTTGTCACTCGTCTTAAACAGTAAGTCGTGATTCTGAGTTTTCCCGTGGCTGAGATTCAAGCTGACCGTGCGTCGCCCTGCTCATTTCGTCCGAGGCGATAGCTCCGAAAATGTCGGGACGAAGTGACAGTCCGACTTTTTTTCACGGCCAGCCCTGGTCCAGCTGGATTGAACGACTAGGACGCGACAAGCCACTAAGTGAGTAATCATCCTTGCACCGAAATCAACATTTGTAATAACAAAAACGACCTTTTGTTTGATTCCATCGCCAAGGTTTCATCTGACAAACATAACCTCTATATGTAAATTCATGCCTGTGTACATTTTGACCCAGGGGTTATGTTTATTCTAATGTCAACTTTGTTTACATATTCAGATGTGACATTTTATCAACTAAGCGTCTCATTATTTTCTAATTATTTTAATTGCGCGATAACTAATTAATTATTAATCGGTTTCTAATTTTTTGTCAAAACATTTTTAGACTATGTTTATACATTAATCATAGGTACAGTTTGACGATTTGACAATCAATTTTTTTTAATTTTGTTAATTAAATATTGTTTTTTAGGCGACGATGAACCAGAAAGCGAACCGTCAAGTTCAGTTACACGTCTTGCAGTTGAAGGTAGAGTTTTGAAAGATTTGTTTTTCAACTCTTAAACTTTTCATTGAAACAAAGAAAACGAGTCAATGAAATAATAAGAGATTAAAACTAAAACCTTGAATTCCTCTTTGTTTGCAGATATTGATTTGTATGGGTTTTGTCCTGAAAGGGACACATTTTATGGTGTCGTTTGTGAGATCTGTAATGCTATAATCAAACCTCAAGCTTTAATTCAACATATTGGTAAGCAACTAAAACAAAAGCAAAAACAAACAAAGCATAAACTTTCTTTCTCATTTCTCATCAAAATTTCAATTTTTCGAATTTCTAGAAAGTCGTCATCCATCAGGAACAGGTCCCCTCCAACCCCCTTCGACGCCAGCACAAAAACCAGCCGTGAAAACACCTTACTGCAAGCTATCAAAACTGAAGAAAAGCCAGTCAACGCCCCAGTTACAAGTTGGCACAAAAGTACCAAATCACACGTCAAAGAAACCATCAGAACAAGGAAACCTCCACCCCTCAATATCATTTTCCCTGCCGCAGTCGCCGGAACTGTTGCAGGTCCAACAGAGCTTCAACAATGGCAGCAACGGATCCAATGCCAACTCCTCGAGCCCAGTCAAAAGTCCGGGACAACCTAAGCGGAAGCGGTTCAAGGCGGAACGGTCTCTGCTAAAGGACCGGGAATACGACCCGGATCGACACTGTGGAGTTTTGATCGAGGAGACGTCCAAGCCCTGCACCAGGTCGCTCACCTGCAAGGCTCACACTGTCTCGCTAAGGCGGACTGTGGCAGGTCGGAGCAAATCGTTCGATAAACTGTTGGCAGACCATAGGGCTTCCAAGGAACTGCCAGTTCGACAGACCAAACTGAGTTTGTCGACAGATTCACAAGTGGCGAGTTCTTCCACTGCGGACTCGGAGACACCGAAATCGCCACCGGTTCTGTCGTTGCCTGACACTTATCCACTGCCACAGGTGCGCAGATTGCGGTCGTTTGTTCGTCACTTCATCTATACCATCTTTCAATCACGCTTTTTTTATTTCTCATTTTGTCATATTTCACCTATCAGTTTTAGAACTCATTGGTCATTGGTTTATTTTCATTTCATTCAGAATTCACAATTCATTAATCAATAAGTTCAAACTAAATTCAACCGTTTGTTTGATTGTTTCGTTTTGTTATTACAGGCTGTTGATTTGCTTTATCGGAGTCTGGCCCCGCACAGCTCCTCTAAACCTGTAAGGCATGGTTTATTTGGTTTTCACCACCTATTGTTATTCAAACGACTGATCTTGACAAACTTGTTTCTAGACCAAACTCGAGGAAGATTTTGTGGCGGAGCTGGACACGTCTCTCGCAACTCCTGTCCAGGCAACTGCAACGGTTACAGCAGCGTCGACAGTGCTGCCATCTTTGTCGCCGCTGGCGACTGAGGAGTCGCCAGGACTGCCTCAGCCGCAACCAGAAACGATCGCTCAAAACCAGTCGCTGTTCGCCTCAATATCCAAGAGTTATAACGAGTTCAAGCCAGCGAAATTCGAGCCCGAGCATCTGGCCAATGGCAAGAGAATTATCAACTGCACCAACAAGAGCAGCATCTCGTTCGGAGGGTCTAGTCTGAGGAAGTGCGAGTACCCGGAGAGTTACATCCAGCTGGAGGCGACTGCTACAGCCGCTCATTTCAGCGATATCTCCTGGTCGAATTATCATCCGGAGCCGCTGGCTGTGAGCCGGTGGCTGAGACTCACGTCGAGCCGAAAACAATACCACTTCAATATTCACTGACACAAAATCCTCCCGACCCTAGGCTGAGGCCAGACTACGCTGTTCTACCTCCTTTTAACACTTTGAGGCCAAACGTTTCGAGCCACAAGTTTTAATTTCTTATTATTTTAATCCTTTTATTTTGCGAATTTTGTTTCTTATTTTTTTGCACTGTTATTATTTTTATATTTGCAAACGGTTACTGTAGAGGTTTGGTAAATTGAGTTTACTCAGTGCTGTTAGTAGTTTTCTTTTTGTCATCAAATTGTTGCTGAGCTATTATTTGTAATGAAAATAATAGTTTGATCAATTCATATCATTTAGCATAGCGTTGTAACTGCAATCGTCATGAGACTAAACTTAAACTTCCTACTTGAGAATGAACTGCTGATATTTTTTATTCAACTCGATTAAGGTGTTGATTTTATGAAATTAGAAACAAAAGAAATCTGCCTAAAAGTAGTTAATGGTTCAACAAAAAAAAAGTAACAAACATAGGCGTAGATGTTTTGTGCTGCTATAGTAAAATATTTGGCCGCGATAAACTAAAAGCTGGTAAATAACTGTAGGCTATTTGGTATAATTGCGACGGTAATATAACATTTGAACGATTGATTTGTACAGTAGTGAATAGTCGATAGACCCGACCGTGTCTGTAAATAATAATTTTGAGCAAGGCGTAGGCGTTGCGTTTCGATATTGTACATACTGTAATAATATAATAATCAGCCGGTTAAGTAACGCTATCGATAGACATCGGTGAACGTGTGAATGTGACCGCGTTTGTGACTTGGCGTGAGTGCATTTATTAATTTATTGATTCATTTTCTACGATCTCCGAGAGATATGACTGTTAAACTATAGATAGAAATTCGAAGTCAAACACAAAGTCGAATAAAAACTTTTTTTTTTTTAGTTTAGTTCTTCTATTCCAAGGATCTGTCAAAAGTAGTTATATTTTTTTATTGTACTTTAAACATGCGTTTTAGCACATAAAATTGTCAACCGATTTGAAGTTGAAAATGAACAATTCAATGCAATTAAAAATGAATTCCTATCAGCGAGAAAAATAGGAACCTTTGCATTACATTCAATTCAAACTGGAATATTTCGAGTGATCAAAATCTTGAACTAAGCTTTGCAAGGAGCTTCGCGACAATATATTCGTCGATGTGTGTTCTATAACATGTTCGTAATCTTACTGCGTACCGGTAATATTGAAAATGCTGTTTTCCAAAATTGAACTATCCAATAAAGAAATGTAACTTGGTTTCAAAAACCTCTGATTCTTTGCACAATTCCATCTTCATAAAAAAGTAATAAATCAAATGCGAGTTTAAAAACACAGAACGGTTTTTCAAGACACCAAAAGAATGAAATTCCGATATCTTTCGCCGCTCCAGATAATAAATTAATTTCTCAGTTATTTTAAGACATTTTTTTTCTTCTCAAGTGGGTCTTAATTTAGTGCGTGTATTTTTGACCGAAATACAATTGTAAAACATCATCAATCAGACCTTCTGAATTGATGAATAATTTGATTTAACAATTTTTTCTCTGCATCCAATTACGCTATCTATTGGAAGATGCAAAACTCAACAAGGTTTTCGATGTTTTCGCGTCATCGGCTATATTCGTTTCAAAGTCATCGGATCCGCACCTTTTTGCAAATCATTTTATCCTATCAAAAAAGTCCCACTTTCCAATTTAAAATTCCATAACTTGGAAATTGTCACACCTTTCAAGTTTCCTTTCTTTAAGACGAAAAAAAGAAAACCATTCCGAATACAAATTCAAATTTCACTCATGATAAAAACGTGCAGGAGTTTAAACGACGAAAACGTCATAAAAACGGTATCTCGGCAATAAAAATGCAAAAAGTTTTGGTTTGTTAAACGTTAGAATAGCGCAGCGAGGTTGGTAATGGTTGGTTGTTGGGCGATATGCAATTTAGCATAGTGCGCGGCGATAAAGCAAAATGTTTGCCGACGCTATGTCGCATTATAGCGTGCACCTTCTCGCGTTCCCAAGAATCTTGGAGCGAGCGCGCTCTCGCAGCCTCCAGGCCGTCTTTTGGATCCGCTCTCGAGGCCAACAGAGAGGCGCGCGGGGTGCCAGCCGCGGACCGCGTAGAAGGAGAAAACATTGACTCTCGGTCCTCAGAATCCGGCAACCGGCAGCGCAGCTGTCTCCAGTTGCCTCTTGCCGAGTGCCGCCGCGACTCCTCCAAACCCGTTCCGCCTCGCTTGCTCAACTCCCTCGCCTAATTCAATTTTCATGTCGCGTGAAAACCAAAAAAAAAGTTCAAAAGAAAGTAAAAACTAAAATCATCTTCTTTAACTTTTCAATAATTTGAAGAATCTTTTCGAGATAAAACGAACGGTTAGTTTCTTGTTCGGTACGAATGTTTTGTAACGAAAATCAAAGGATATTCAAAGGACGTTTTCTCAAGTTTACACTCCCGTGCTCCGAAACGTGCTGTGAGGTGTGATTTGGTATTTTAACGATGAACACGTGAAATTATGAGTTCGGCTTTTACATTGAGAATTCGAAGGATGTTTTGATCTTGGGAAAGTGATCGCAGGACCAAATTTGGTCAGTCCTATGATAAATTCTGAGGGAGGATAAAACGATCGCTGAAAGGTATGTGGAATTGAAAGTTTCGTTTCTAAATTGTTGTTAACAATATCCTTTTTTAATTAATGTTATTACTTTAAAAGATTTCAATTTTAATTCGTTTGTTTAAGTTCCTGTGAGTTTGTTTGTTTTTTAAATTTTGTTTTTGATCGTGTGATGACTTGGATGTTTGATTGACTGTGCGAAATATTCGTGGAAACACTTTTTTACCTTCCAGAGTGTACCTCCAATTAAAGCGGTCGGTTGGAAAATATTACATAACATGTGAATACGTTTAATCATGTTTCTTTTATATGCAAAAGGTAGACTTGCGAGGTAAAAAAGTCAGGAGAATAATAACGTACAAATGTATAAAAACAATTCACCATGAAACTAAACGAAATTAATCCAAATTATAAATAAGTTTGTCCGGCGAACGAACACGGAAGATCTTCCATGTCCCACATTTATAATTTCGTCATTTGTGATTAAGAAAACGTGGCTGGACTTTTTAAGAGGCAGCATCATCTTTAATGACAATTTTTCCATTCATTTAAATCGATAAAAAACATTAATGTTTAAATGATCAACTTTTTAATTGATTACTGCGTGTGAAATTGATAAATGAATTTTGGTTTTTTAATTTGTTCGTTTGATATTTGTACTATTCATTTCAACTGTTTGTGCAACTTCTTTTTTGTTGTTTTTTGTCGAGCATAAAAAGTTAGTGAAAATGTTGAAATCACTTTTGGATCAACATAAAATGAGTCATGCAAAACAGATTGTACCAATACTAATATTAATAACCGGCAGGACTGATAAAAATACAGATAACGAAATCAGCCAACAAGATAATTAATTACGCTATCAGCTCTAGATAGCCGCAACTTGTCGCGTTCACTTTTTACCTGATCGACATTCGGACCGATCTTCAACTGACGTAATATAATTCACGATCAGATCCAAACAATTTTCTCGCCGGCGAAAAGTTATCCCACATGCGCTACAATTTACATAACATTTTTCTGCGCTTGTGTTTAATCTTTAGTTAGTCGATCTTTTTTCTACTAGTTTTCAATGATGATTGAAACAAATGTTTAAAAATGACACACAAAATTACATGTTACACATAGGCAGGTCTTTACCGATGACGTTTCACAACCTTACTTGGAGATAAGTGTTGAGTACACAAAACTAAAATAGTCATACGAATCATTAACGAGATTTGTTTGCAGATGCAAAGTTTTCTTTGACTTGTTTAACGTTCCAATCGACAATGTATTCAACTTGTTTACATTTCAAAACTCAAAATTAATCCACAATCTTTTTTGCTCTTTACCAAATCACTCGACACATTTTCCATAATCGTTATTTCTCAAGTGCGCAATTTTTTCTCGGAGGAAAATTTCTTAAGGAAAAAAACCCAAGTTGAAAATCGGATTTGAATGGAATCTCGAATTTCAATCGAGTCCTCGTTTCGCCAAGGAATCGGACTTCCTTGAAGATTTTCATATTCCATAACAAAAGCTACGTTCTTGGTTGCAATCATCGAATTACAGATGCAAGCGTAACTCGAGATCATAATTTTGTATGCAAATTAAAATCAATTACGGCATTTACGATTTTATAATCGCATTGAATTAGCATAAATTCGGCAGAGACAAACCGAACGTGAGAAGATAAAAGTTTTGCTGAGATGTGTAACGTTGACAAAAAGTGTTCGGTTACTCAACGATTGTCTTAAAAGAGCATTTAACGGCGATCACAAGGTGATCCGTAACATGTTCTCGGGTGCCCTCAAGAAAGCGCGCATGCGTTGCTCACATACACTTACAATAATGCCTACACATTTCTCATGCCGTTCGTGTATTATAGAAAATGATCATTGTAAAAAGAGAGTGACACACGTGCTTGTACGCCTCCGCGCCAATCGCCTTCACTTTCTTGAACACAAGCTTTATAATGCATATTTATTTCAACTTGTGTCCAACATTTTTCAATCGGTATTTTTTTATCACATCGAAAAACACAAATTTAACATTTTCATCATTCAACGAAATTCAACCTCCAAGATAGTTTTCTGAATATTCTTCTTTTTCTCTTTTTTATAAAAAAAAAACCAATAATAGTAAACAATATCTGTAAACAAATTTGCAAAAACGGTTTGTTTGTTTTGAGCACCAATTCTGTATCAAAATCTGCAAACGTTTTTCATTTTTTTGGTAATTTTGATGAAGGTAGAAAAGTGTTGAGTTTAAAAAACTTTTGCCAAGAATTTTGTTCGTTTTGGAGCATTAATTTTGTATCAAAAAAAGTGCGGAGGAGTGAAATAAGGAGCGAGTCCAGTATCTGCTCCGTCACGCGCTAAAAACCAGGCCAAATCTGAGACGAAGAGTGTGTGTAAAAATGAAAAATGTTTCGAACTTTGATGGTCACGTTTTTGATAGTCTCATTGTCTGTTGCAGATAAACGGGATGAGACTGCAAGTGTGTACGTAAATACCCTTCGAAGAAGATGGCATTAACATTAACATCGCCGGCTTGCGGATTCAACGAAAACGGTAAGTCGCAATTCTATTTCTATGATTTACAAAATGAATGACTGGAGCGAGATATGAATTCAAAGAAAACACCTCGCTTGAGGATGCGATAAAAAAATCAAACCAACAATTTGGTTGGGACGAAAAAAGTCCAAAAAACGTGGTTCAAAGAAGGAACTCAATGGGTGCAAATAAATCGTCGCGCCAATTGAATTGTCACTATTCAACGGACTAAATATACATGATTGTAATTATTTTCTTAATTTCCTCGTTGCATATTCTGTCGGCTAACGAACTTTGAGCTAACAGGATTATTATTATCGCGCTTTTGGATTGCAGCCAATGGTTACAAAACGCGCATTTCGGTTATCACCGCACGACGAGCACTGAACCTCAACTTTTTTTGTTTTCTTTTTTTTTGTTTGGTTTTCCCTTTTCTGTAACTTAAAAGCTAATAATAATGATAATCAAATTTTGGCAAATTTGCTTGTTTCTAGTTGGCAAAAAAATTTACATCTCCAATCCGGTTCGACCGACTTGCTCCTGCTGCCCCTATGGGTACCATATCGATCTCGATTTTGTCCGATACTGCGAGGCGATCGCGGCGAAAAGAAATGAAAACCGATTGTCTGACGAGAGGCGAAAGAAAAAAGAACGTCGGAGACAATGTCAGTCTATGGAATTTCTTCTTGGTTTGGTAAGTCTTTTTTAAAATATTTTTGAGTTTGAATTGTTGTTATTTGTTTAATTTCGAATTAACGTTTCAACTAATTTTTATTGCAAGTTTTGAATTTTGAATTTGTCAGTTTAGCTAGTTTTAGAAAGTTTATTCAAACATTGTTTAGTTTTCATTTATTTTGACTTGGAAACTAAGTGTTTGTTAGATTTGACATGTGCAAATTCAATGATGTTTTGTTTGTTTGATTTTTTGAAGGCAAACCCACTCGAACCTGTAACAGAGGATGAGTCAAATCAATTGGACGAGAAACCTGTCAAGGAAAAAAGTCCACCTCCAGTTCCATCAAAATCATCCAGACGTGACATTAAAATTTATCTCCCACATTTGGACCTAAGCGACGTCGTAGGAGACTTTGAAGCGACTTTAAGGCATTCCTCTAAAACATCACCGAAGGTTGAACAGCCTGATCACAAGCCCATAACGATCGGTAAGCGTTTGTTTTGATCGCTCCATTCCTATCGACTCATAAACCATATTACACACTTCTGTTCGATAACTGGCTTAATTGCAGATACTAAACTTTTCAATTGTTATGAAACAATTTTTTCACTTGCGATCCTTATCTTATCACTGATTGCTGAAGTTTTTTTCTCCTAATTAAAGACTTTTTTCTGATTTTGAAACAATTGAACATAATTGATTGGAAAATTTGTACCCTAAACGTTCGACTTTTTATAGAAATCTGAAATTTAAAAATAACAACTTTCGAGAGTTCAGACACCATTAATCATGTGTAAAAAGGAACAAACTGTCTCTTACGCGCTATTTTTATTGTCAAATTATGAAGGTTCGAATGTTGGATCTGTTGTTTTTGGAAAAAATTTCATTTTGCGCAAAAAGGTTGTCGTGCAAATGGCTGTAAATAAATTGTAACAAGAAAAACGCAAGAAACTTCGAATTCGTCAGTGCGTAACAGTGGAACCGCGTATTTCCGGCTGACGGAAGCCACTGCACCAGCTGATACAATTTAGAAATTATTTTAAAACTTTCCTGGCAATCTTGTCTATTTGACTGTAACCATTTTGTTTCCATTGTTATTATTAATTCAAATAATTAATACTTTTTCTCCACAAACAATTTCAAATTTGAAAGAAAAAAAGAAATCGAAAGTTGCAACTGTATTTATCATGAAATTCAAAGAAAAAAAATGTTTTTCGAAATCACGTTTTTTCATGGAACAATGATACCGAAAGACAAAACAATAAAAAAAAAACAACCATCGGTATAATTAATTGGGAGGAGCAACCTGCCATGGCCGCGTGGAGCAAACAATTGCATGTTTCGTAGGCGCAGAAGGTATACGCAGAGCACCTGCTGCACGACTCAGTTCACGCTCGCTGTCGCAATGATCGGGTTACTCGTTTACGCGCAGTCAGAATTTTTCTATCCCAGCGTCGAGACTTAGTTATCTATCCAACTCATTGTTTGTCAGTTACAAAAGTTCAAGTGGAAAACAACAGTTAACAGTGAAACGAAATTGTGTAATTTTAATTCATAAAGTGTTTTGCAAAAAACAACAAACTCTATCTTTCAACTTTTCTAATGCAAATTTTGATTAACACTTTTTCATACAAATAAACACTTTCAAAGTGAAAATTTTTCTGTAACTTTTGCAACTGCTAAGATTTTTTTTTGTTTCAATTGGTGAACTGAGATTTGCGATTCCTCGCCATTGTAACTTTATAAAGTCTCACACAACGGCGGTTCAGCCAGTGAACCTAACGAGGAGCTATTATGAGAAAGAAAAACTTCTTGAGGTCAAAGATCTAGCTAGGAAATTGTATCAAAATTCGTGTAATTTTGCTTGAAAAAAAATGGAGCATGATATTAATATTCCAGACGGTTCCGCAAGTTTGAAGTAATACTGTTAGGCGTATAATGCGAACTATCTTGTGATGTTAATCAGCGCATCGTGAGAATATTTTTTTTTCTTTTATAAAAGTCAGTAGTCACCTGACTGTGAAAGAGAACCAACATGGGAGTCAAAAGTTTCCTCCGAAAAAGATTGCCATTCTGCAAACTCAAACTGAAACGACATAATTGTAAGTTGTAGTTTATTTTGAGGTTTTTGAATCGTAAAAACTGTTGTTACGTTTAGTTTTATTGCAAAATTCGTAATTCTTTAAATTTGAATGAGTTATAAATAAAAAAGAGTTGAAAAAAAGTTGAAAAACATTCAAAATAAGTCGAAATGTTGTCGACAATTAAGGAAGTCGAATTTCCAGGGGTCTAATGGTTATTTCCAGGCAGACCAAAAATATAAGAATAGATTAAGGATGATGTAACCCTTTTCGTTCAACAATACCTCGTCAAACCTCTCATAAATCCTTGAATTGTTTCACATAAATTTTACATAAAACCGTTGCTTTATTAAACTCAATGTAAATTCGAAATAAACTTGATTTATTCGCATAAATTTAATTAATTCACTCAAGTTTTGATTGCAAATTATTTCAGATTAATGAAATTGAATGTTTTTTGTGTTTTTAGATGCGATAAAAATTTTCAATCAGACCCAACATCTCATACCAGTAGAAACTGTTACCGACGTCGACAATGCCAGCATCGGAAGTGGAAATTCGAATCCCAGCACAGGGACCCTGCAGGTACTAATTTTGTCAAACAAAAAAACCAGCGAACCAATTCATCTTATAATTAAAATACCGTTCTATTCCAAAAACGTTTAGTCTAGTTTCAAGAATTCAAGTCCTTATTCATTCGTTTGAATAATTTCTTTAATTAAATATTATTTTGCTTTGTTACTTTTCTTTTTTTTTATAATTGTTCATCTTTCATATGAAATTCATAAGCAATTTTTATTGAATGAACTCGTTGCAAATACAGAAACTACTCTCAAGAACAAAAAGTAACATTTTTATCACACTAATTGTTTTACAGAACATCAGAGAACAAATGGCGGCATCGTTGGAAAGAATGAGAGAATTGGAACGACAAGTGAAAGCGATACCGATGTTGCAGGTACTTATTATCTTTTCCATATTAAATTACTCATCTATAACAAGCTATTTTAATCAGGAAGATTCTTTTCGCACGAAACTCGACTCCGATCCAACTCAAAGCTAACATAATAAACAAAAATCTCTCAACTTTGTTTCAATCAAAAGCAAATGAAAATTCATTTAAAACCTCTACAAATTGAAAGAAAACCAATTAAAATGAGGTCATTTTTAGGTACAAGTTTCAGTTCTACAGGAAGAGAAACGTAACTTGTTGCGTCAACTGGAAAGCTTGAGCAACTCAAAAAGTCAAAGTGAGGTGTTATCAAGGCTTCGAAGTCACTCGTTTTCGGGCAACCGTATGGTTTCTGATTTGGACCAACAGCCAATTGTTCGACCCACGACCAAAGACGCTACAACGTCCTGCAGTGTTTTAACAAGAGACATTGGTGTTTCTAACAGACAGGTATTTGCAAAATTATAACTATCAGATTTGTTTAAAAACAAGTTTTAAAAAAATTGAGATTAAAATTTTTGTTCTTTCAAGGTTCGTACGAAGGATTGTAGTATGATGACAGCGACACCCCTCGAGCCAGTATCAATAGGAACCAACACATGTCCAAAATCGAATCTGAACCGGAGCGAGATGGAGACCCACGACATCAGACCAATTAAGAAATCTTCCAGCTCGACTCAAATTGGTTCCGACTCCCGTCTCGCAGATCCCAAGGAGCCCCAGCCAAAAAAGAGAACATCCTCGACGAACACTCTGCTAACAATGACCGACATAATCACTCGCAGAGAGATGCTAAGACAGATAGAAGACGCTCTAACAAGGTACCAGGAAAGTTTGAAACGAAACGCACCAACACAGTCGACTAAACACGTGCAAACAACCGAAGAGAAGAAAAATGTGACAACAAAAGGGATCCAGGTGATGGAGCTCTTTAAGATGCGTTGCAATGTGAGCACGATGGCTAAACCGATGACCTGCGACACAGGATCTGGTGGCAATCTTAGTCCTGGATTAAGATCGATTGGTGTTGGGCCAGATCCTACGACGCCCAGAGTGTCGCTAAATTCACTAAATTCAAGAAGTCACTCGTTTAATTATGGGGATACTTATAGGCCGAAAAAGAGGGCACTTAAATCGGTTGGAGTTTGGGTCAAAGATTCAGACCTGGTTAAGAAAATTGGCAGAGCTACAGATTGTGCCGATTTGATTCCGAAAGTTAGGGAATTCGGGACGTCTCCGGTGAAGAAGATGTTTGTGGATGTTTCGGTCGGGAACTCTGTGAAGCCTCATTTTGCGATTACTTGCGAGGCGAATTACTGCGACAATTGCAAGGAGACTATTAAGTCGCTTGCTAGGAAGATTGACGAGAGTCCTGTGCAGAACAAGGACGTACAGAACCAGAAGGATGTGCAGAACCAGAAAGACGTGCAAAATCAGAAGGACGATGAGAAACACAAGAACCAACAGAACCAACCGGTTTCAAAGATTCCCAAACCACGACCTTCTCATATTCCTCTGAGTAATGTCACGCAGGATCATAGGAAGAAGTTTAAGAGACAGGATACGTATACAAAAATCGAGTCTGATCTCATCAGATATGATTCGGATAATAAACAGCAGTATGATAACGAAAGGTGAATAAAAAAACTTTAATAACTTTTTTTGCATTGTTGTAAGAAATGTTTTTTGTTGTAAAACTGCAGTTGAATTGACTAGTAGAAATTTAAACTTTGAAAATATGAGGATTACAAAACAAAAATTTTATTCAATTGTTTGTTGTACTTTAAAATAGTGGGAAGAATTGTAAATTGGCATTTGAAATAAATGCTATGATGATAGGGTTTGAAACTACGTTGAAAATGAGTCAGCCAATGAAACAATGTTGTGAAGTAGCATGACGAATCAGGTTCAGATCGATAACGCGAGTGCGCAACTGGGTTCACCCCATGAGCAGCCCTCGCTTAGCACAGCCTTGTGTCCCTGGGCCATGTCAGTTGTTGCGTGAAAACAAGAATGTAGTTTAGTGTCAGTTATTAAAAGCGTCTAATCATTTCGGTCCACTGAGATCGATGCAGCAGGTCGAACAGATTGATTTTCAAAATTTGCCCGATGTATCAACTCGTTTTACTGAACCAAGGTATTCCACTTGTTTATTCTCCCTCGTAGTAAACAAAGGAGAACAACAATAAATTAATCATTCGGTCTGATACAAATCTCAAATCCAACTTGGGATCAATAATGAAGAACCGAACTAAAACAAAGAGAGTCTTCAAAATAATAAAAGTTTTTAAATTTTATAATGTTTTGAATCAAATTTTGACTTTTTGTTTTAGGCTACAACAAGCAGAAGCTGAAAAAGGCGATGTTGCCGAAGGTTCGACAGAGAAATCGACTGAAAAAGAGACTGAACTTGAAAACAATTTGTTGCCGGACTCCGCACTCTTCCAACCGATCCAGGACCAGCCTCGACAAAAGGTAACGCCATCGAGGGAAGTTCGGGCCGCGTTAAAAGTGCTCAATGACAACCTGAACAAATCCCCAAGTCGAAATGTCTCGAACCAGATGAAAAACGCGACCAATATCATCCAGCAGGAATGGTTCAAGATCTCGAGCACAGTGAACTCGGACCCAGTGGTGGTCGAGGACTACCTGGACTGCTTCGAGGAGTGTTCCAGTTCCCTCCTTGAGTTCATAGTCAACATGACTGATAGTAGTGGCAACACTGCAATGCACTATGCAGTTTCGCATGGCAACTTTGATGTCGTTTCTATCCTGTTAGACTCGAAAGTTTGTGATATCAACAAGGCGAACACTGCTGGATACACTCCTGTGATGCTCGCGGCCCTGGCGGAAATTCGAAACCTCACCCACGCTTCTGTTACTAGCAGGATTTTCAAACTTGCTGATGTTAATGTTAGAGCGAAATTGGTAAGTTGAAAAATACACCTTTTAGAAATTCAATCGGCTAATTTCTAATTAAATTTCACTTTCTTTTTTTTTCACTGATTAATTTCACTTGGCAGATTTATTCTGTTTACACCTAGAATAACCGTCTAGACAAATGTGTCACTTAGTTGTATAAACTCCGTCTATATTCTAATATTAAGAATAAATAATTATTTATACGCGAATAACAAAGTTGTCTAATCAATTCTTTTAGGTAGTAACAAACTTGAATTCGATTTTCAAACAGAAATAAAATTTGCGTGTGTTTTTACTCATAAAAAAACCAAAGAAAACAAATTGTGTCTAAAACACTTAGACTTTCAAGTGTTTAGTAATTCTCGTTTGAGCATTTGTTTGTGTGTTGAAACAAATTAGAATGAATAGCAATGGTCTAACGTAACATCTGAATTTACAGCACGGACAGACAGCGTTGATGTTGGCGGTATCTCACGGCCGTTTAGACATGACTAAACTGCTGCTGAACGCGGGAGCAGCCATAAATATACAAGATGAAGACGGCAGCACGGCTTTGATGTGCGCCGCCGAGCACGGCCACATAGAACTCGTCAAGCTGCTGCTCTCTCAACCCGACTGCGACACCACAATCCTCGACATAGACGGCAGTTCCGCTCTGAAAATTGCACTCGAGGCTGGACATCGGGACATCGGTTTGCTTCTCTACGCTCACGAGAATGTCAACAGAGGTACCAGTCCCTTCTCCTCTGTCCGCAGGCGAAGAAGCTCCAAACCATCCACTCCAACTGGCTCTTGTCCCTCTGCTCCTGTTAGTCCAGCACCTTCGCGGCGGTTCCACTCTTCAAACTCCTCACTCAACTCGAAATATTCGTCGAAATGATCTAGCATATCATCGTATTTGACTCCTCGTTGTTGTTTCTTCTCGAGTGAAATAATGCTTCTATTTTGTACCTTATTTATTGTCAATAATTTATTTCCTACAATTTCAAATAGAGTTTATATAAGATGTTGAGAACGAAATCAGTTTCTTTCGAAGATTTTTCGTTTTGTGATGAACTTTTCGGAACGAATTTGAGACTCTGCTTTGACAATAATATTTTTCAACGAGTATATCAAAATGTAAGAGATAAAAAGTTTGGGTTTTCGATGAACTGGAACTATCTATTTGGTTGGTACTTGAAGTACCTGGAAGTTGAGAGTTGGGTAATGATAGATGATAGGTATCTTAAAACGGTCCAAATTGAATGTAACTGAGTGTGTGTGTTTACGATTGCACTCGTGAAAACCCCTTGTAGAGTTAAATGTTAAATTAAAAATATCAGCGAGGCAAATCATCATATTGTGATTCGGAAGTTAATTTATTTTGTATAAGAGATGTTGATGAAACGATTCAATTGTTTCCAGTAGATAATTTTAACGAGATGTATTGATATTGACATGTGAATTTATAATTTATAACAGAAATTTTATCGGTACTAATATTGAGGGTAGCGATTAGCGGATTAACGTATTTACCATATCTACATTGTACGTACTGCTCAAAACGAAAACAATATACATATTGATGGTTAATTGTGTAGCATCTTCTTCGATTGAAAAAAACAAAAAAGTGTACTGAGAAATGGTTTTAGACACAATTAAAACACAATTTATAATATCAACTTTACAACAATTGTTATTGAAAGTGAATAATATTGTAACTTCGATCAGTAAATTGATGCACAATTTTGTGTCAAATGAGTGTGTTAATAACATGAAATGAATAAATGATTATTTATAGAAAAAAACATTGGACTGTCTTGTTTTTGTTTACTGTTTTTAAAATGTATTTTTTGGTTTAATTTTTGTTAACAAATCTGAACATGATATTAATTGTTGTTGCTTTTCTTTGGTTTTCCTCAAACGTTTATTACTTTGTTATTGTTTTGCTTTGTTTTGTTTTTATTCGCAAAACTCAAACAAGGCATTTTGTTTACGTTTGCAGTAATTTGTTTTCGTTGTTTTCATTTATTTTTACTGTTGTTTACAATTATTATTAACAAAAAACTCACCTTTTGCCGCGTGATACCGCTGCCGTCGGTGTTTTCGGGGATGGTCCTGATGAGGCTGGCCGATGTATTACTTCGGGATGCGGACATTCTAGGCTTTGAGTGATGGGCTGCTGAGTGACTTAGACTTCGGGTCTTTATCTCGGCTGAAAAAATCAATTTTGTAATTGGAAAAAGGTTAAAACTTTGTTGTCAGCAAGTTCCAACAAGCTTCAAATTACCATGTTATGTGTGGTAGTTTGTTTTGATTGTTTTCATATATTCTTATTGTTGTTTATAATTATTGTCAACAAACAACTCACCTTTTGTCGTAACCCTCATCGGTTGTTAGCTTTTTGCAAAAGTGACCTGAGAGCAGCGCGATGAAAGAGCACAATATATAAAAACACAACAATGAAACGGCGGGAAACGACAACAATTACTTTTTCGCGCGACAATAAACAAAACTAAGACCGGACGTAAGAAGTAAACAACAACGAACATTTGTACCGGTTATTTCTTTATGCTTTAACAACGAAACGAGAGAGAACACTGAAAATAATCACTTTGTTTCACGACCCGAACATAAAGAAAACAAACCGACACGAAAAATAAACATGAACAACAATCGACCATTTTATTCCTATTTTGTGTTATTTATCTAGATATTTTTAATGAATCGATGCCGTACTTCTTATTTACGAGTTTCAAAGAACATGTTAATGTCAAAGTTTCTAAGATTTTGCAAAAGAAATGATTTTTCATCGCGATCGCGGGCCCGACTGCACGACTGCGCCTCCTTCCACCGACTGCGCGACCTACATTGCGCATTGTCGCGAATTGCCAACCGCCAAAATTTTGTAAACAGCAAGTAAACAGGAAGAAATTTGAGACGGCTCAACAATCACAACATATAAGTGAAAACGGTCGAAACGTATTTTTGCAATTTAAACCTGCTTCAACATGTCGCGACGTGCTTTTTTTCAATAACGTAAATCAATTGTTGTCTAAAATTTTATTAGAAATTGATGTTATTGTTTTGATCCGGTGCCACAATAAAACCGCGAAACTCGCGCAGACGCAGTCGCAACGCGCGCTCTCGACGCGGGACGATCGCAACTATTTCGGATACTCTCCCAGGAAGTCCAGTGTGATATTTACTATTCGAACATCGTTTTATCGTCTTGTTGTTTTGATTACCTTCTTTCAACGTAAAATGGTTATCATTTGTGCAGATTGTTTGTTTTGAAAACCTGAAACGGACAGTGACAATATTGAAAGTCAAGATGGCGTCGCGATCGCGGTTCCGCGAATTGGCGTAAGAAGTCCCGACCAAACTTGCGAATTAAATCTGCAAACTGTAGTGTATTTCGAGTTGATTTTAAACTTAATCGAGTGTTTAATAGTGTAGTGCAGTGTAGTGCAGTGTAGTGTAGTGTAGTGT